>JAHKKF010538028.1:9187-55977 GCA_019740295.1 Labeo calbasu
ATAGATAGATAGATAGATAGATAGATAGATAGATAGATAGATAGATAGATAGATAGATAGATAGATAGATAGATAGATAGATAGATAGATAGAAAGATTGATAGATAGATAGATGCATGTACAGTAAGACAAAATACACAACATTTAGATACAATCTATGAAAACAAGTCTTCATATCTTATGCAGTGTTGCACAGTAAATATCTCAAGTAAATGCATCTTTCTTATACAACTGACTTTCTGAAATATTTACTGAAAAACAATTAAACAAAATCTAATTAAAGTAAGTATTCAATTTTGCATTGAAATATCTAATGTTCACATAGTTTGTTTCAGAACTTGAATTTACAGCCAAGAATTTAGTACAGGCAATCACTCACATTTGCTTCAGAAAATATAAAAATGTAGCTTTTCCGTGTGCCGACTAGGGAAATAACAATCGACCAGAGCAGATCCTGTGGGCTCGACTAGCTCAATAATCTTCCTTATGATTTTTAGGAAACTTTATCACTGTACAAGAAGGCTATTGCCCCAAACAATGCCCCCTGAGAAAATTAAGGCCACTGCTAAACCCTACAGCACACACAGAAAGCCGTTTAGAAGAAGGCTTAAAGTATTTTGTTGCCATCTGAAAGGTTACAGGTCTACGGCTCCGTCGAGGCTGGTCTACAACATCTCGTAAAATAATTTCTGTGTTTAGAAGGGTAAACAAAACGCACAAACCTTTTCCTTATTCAGACAAGCCAGAGAACACAAGGTGAACGCAGGTTCAGCGGTTCTACTGACACAAAGTAATACCCTTCACATGCTGTTTACTTAAGCGGAGATTGCTGTCTGACTGTGGTAAGATCATTCTCTATTAAAGGCACATCAGATGCGATCAGACTATTGCACTGCATGCCGAATGAGAGAGAGAGGGCATTCGGAGGGAAGAAGGATAATGCTGTGAATCTGAATCTGTTCGTAATAGTCAGTTTTATTGAGATCTACCTGTGTTTGATTGAGTGTGGCGACTGTAGTGTTCATTTAAAAGTGTGATTTGATAAACACAACTTGACTTCTTCCATGTAATTAGAAGCATTGCGTGCTTTGAGTCCTCCGCCATGGGCTGGATTTTGTGCAGGTAGGAGGCAGGTGCTAACTTGATTACTAGCCGTTAATCAGGTTTTTATGAGGACATCACAACAGCAAACATGCTCTGATCCAGACACCTGTTTGTAACGACATGGCCCAACACACCAACAAAACCATCACCCTCAAGAATGTACTGTATGGAACCAGACAACTGATGGTCCCCACTTACTTTCAAAGTATTTTTTCCATACTATAGAAGCCAAAAGGGGTCTATCAACTGTTTGGTTAGCCACATTCTTTAAAATATCTTCTTTTATGTTCAACAGAAGAAAGAAATTCATACAGGTTTGGAACAACTTGAGGGTGAGTAAATGATAACAAAATTTTCATTTTTGGGTGAACTGTCCCTTTAAATAAAGTGTATGTGTCATTCTCTATTTTTCTTCTTTTAAGCATAAAACTTTAGTTATATTTACACTTAAAACAAGAAAACACAAGAAAAAAATACAAAATTAATAAAATGCAATGGTAAAAACATCAACTGGCATAGACGCTATTTGCAACATTTATTTATTTATTTACTGTGATAATATATATATATGAACAAATCATTTTCTGAATAGAATAATCAAATTCACTAAAAAAAGATCCATCTCTACAGAATAAGTGAGTGAACAAATCATTTTTTGAATCAAATTAACTGATTCGCTTCACTCAAGAATCATTGAGTTGAGCTGGAGTACCTGATTTGTCCAATTTTCAACAATACATTTTCTGAATCAAATTATCTGGTTCAATTCAAAAGAATCATTGAGTTGAACCTGTACTGGATCAGTCCAATTTGTGAACAAATCATTTTCTGAATCATTCGATTCACTAACAAAAAAAAAAACTTTACAGAGTTAGTAAGCTGAACAGAAGTACTTGATTTGTCCAATTTTTAAACAAATAAGTTTGTGAATCAAATGAACTGTTTCAGTTCAAAAGGATCATTAGGTTGAACCTGTACTGCACTGGATCAGTGCAATTTACGAACAAATAATTTTCCGAATAGAATTATCTGATTCAATAAAAAAGACCTAACGCTAATGAATCAGTGAGTTGAACTGGAGCACCTGATTTGTCCAATTTTTGAACAAATCATTTTGTGAATCAAATTAACTGATTCAATTCAAAAGAATCATTGAGTTGAACCTGTACTGGATCAGTCCAATTTGTGAACAAATCATTTTCTGAATCATTTGATTCACTAAAAAAGATCCAACTTTAAAGAATCAGTGAGTTGAACTGGAGTACATGATTTGTCCAATTTTTAAACAAATCATTTGTGAATCAAACTGATTCAGTTAAAAAAAATCAATGAGTTGAACCTGTACTCGATCAGTCCAATTTGTAAGCAAATCATTTTCTGAATAGAATCATCTGATTCACTAAAAAAAATAAGACCCAACTTTACAGAGTTAGTGAGTTGAACATGAGTACTTGATTTGTCCAATTTTTAAACAAATAAGTTTGTGAATCAAATTAACTGTTTCAGTTCAACAGAATCGTTAGGCTGAACCTGTACTGTACTGGATCAGTCCAATTTATGAACAAATAATTTTCTGAATAGGATCATCTGATTCAATAAAAAAGACCTAATGCTAAAGAATCAGTGAGTTGAACTGGAGTACCTGATTTGTCCAATTTTCGAACAAATCATTTTCTGAATGGAATCATCTGATTCAATTCAAAGGAATCAGTGAGTTGAACCTGTACTGGAACAGTCCAAAGTTCTACTACTTTTTGCAGGTTATCTATTTGTCTATAAGATCAATCAATCTGTGGTGATTATTTCAATCAAGGGGTGATTATTTAGCATGGTCACATATGGACATGCCACATGACTGTATAACATCATATTCATCACAGCTGTCTAAAACCATTCTAACAGGGTGCTGAAAAGTGGCTCAGGCAAAGCATGCCACCTGTATGTACATCTCATGTGTATCTAATTCATGCCGACCAAACACGGAGCGTTATTAAAATAAGCCAGCACCTTCTTTAGAAGCAAATATTGAGTGAGCGGCTCTCACATGTGGCCCAAACAGAGCCATCTGTGAGGCAGCAGATTGGCCGGAGAGCATGACTGAGACGCCGCATCATCAATTAGAGCTGCTGGGGCTGAGAGGGACGACACATACAGCTCAGGTGACAAGCACTCGTGAGTCCAGCTGCTCCAGCACACGCTGCTCGCTCTCAGCTCATCTCTCACATACCCTCATCATCTTGTTTTCTTAGTCATTCTACGGTGTGTGTAAGTGCGTACTAAAACACACAATATAGTATTCACACAGAGAATAATGTATGTTATTATGTACAGGGACAATTTCTGGTGGAAGTGATACATAATGAAGTATAATTTAGCCTTCATTCAAGCACTATTAAGAAAATAAGTATAATATAATATAATGAAAAATAGTAAATACATGCTGATGCATTTGGTGTCACCACCTGTCACATTAACACCATATAAACATGTGGTGCAATGATTTTTAAAAATCATTAAGATCCGCAGTTAATGGAAATGGTAAAACTCTGCAAAATGCAGAATTATTAAATTCTTATTATAAAGGTTTTGTTTTGTACACAGTTAGCCTATAAACACCCTCTCTGGCTCATCTGATGTGTATCATTCTCTCATTTTCTTTCTTCTTCATCTGCTCCTCCTCGGTTTACCTTTATCTCTCTCATTTTGTGTCCTCCTCCCTCCTTCTCTTCCTCCTTCTGTTTGAACATGTGGAGGGATTAATATCTGAGCTGAGGTGTTTTGGAGCTTATTTGAGTAAACCGAGTCCGCTTCTGAACGACAGCACCGGAAGAAAACAGATCGTGAGACTGATTAGATCAGCGCAGTTAGCTGGCTGGTCATATTGCTGTTATTGTTTTGCTGGAAAAACATCATCACGCAGTCATCTCTGCATCACGCCGAGCAAAAGCCAAATCAACATTTTAATAGTGACAAGTGATGAGTCTATACTCCCAAATACGGGTTTGATTAAAAAAGAGGGAGGATATTAAAAAGGAACAAAAATAAGCATGACGTTTGTGGCATTTTGAAAAGCGTTTAAAGGGATAGTGCACCCAGAAATGAAGATTTTTATCATCATTTACTCACCCTCATGTCATTCTAACACAAAACACAGAAGAAAAAATTATTTCTGTGCAAATCATCTTTTGCCATACATTTACAATTATTATTAACCAAATCTTTCAAGCT
Organism: Labeo calbasu; assembly: GCA_019740295.1. Taxonomy (NCBI): domain Eukaryota; kingdom Metazoa; phylum Chordata; class Actinopteri; order Cypriniformes; family Cyprinidae; genus Labeo; species Labeo calbasu. Next base: position 13,520 of record JAHKKF010538028.1, read on the forward strand.
CAAAAAAGCATCATAAATGCAGTCCATGTGCTATATTTCAAGTCTGCTGGATTAATAGGTTTGTGTGATGAACAGACTAAAGGTGTGATCACGTGTGAAATTCAAGTGAAATTTTGCAGACAAAAAGTCAATTTTCTATTGCCAATAATGTAGTGGTATATGAAGCACTGCCCACTGCCACAGTTCAATTTGCGAACAAATCATTTTCTGGATACAATCATCTGATTCTTTAAAAAAGTTCCTGTTTAAAAAAAGAATCAGCAAGTTCAACTTGTACTGGATCAGTCCAATTTGTCAACAAATTATTTTCTGAATAGAATCATCTGATTCATTGAAACATTCCAACTCAAAAGAAACAGTGAGTTGAACCTGTACTGGATCAGGGCTGCGTTTCCCAAAAGCATTGTAAGCTAATGTTGATCGTAGAACCATTGTCACCAATGGAGCTAGGATCAAATTTGGTCTACAATGCTTTTGGGACATGCAGCCCAGTCCAATTTGTGAACAAATCATTTTCTGAATAGAATCATCTGATTCATTGAAAAGTTCCAATTCAAAAGAATCAGTCAACTGAACATATTGGATCAGTCCAATTTGTGAACAAATCATTTTCTGAATAGAATTATCTGATTTATTGAAAAGTTACAACTCAGAAGAATCAGTGAGTTGAACCTGTACTGAATCAGTACAATTTGTGAACAAACCATTTTCTGAACAGTATCATCTGATTCATTGAAACGTTCCAATGTCGAAAGATTCAGAGAACTGATCCTGTACTAGATCAGGCCAATTTGTAAACATAGAATAGAATCTTGTGATTCATTGAAAAGTTCCAGTTTGAAAGAATCAGTGAGTTGAACCTGTACTGGATCAGTCCAATTTGTGAACAAATCATTTTCTGAATTAAAATCATCTGATTCACTTTAAAGTTCCAGCTTTTCTGAATAGAATCATCTGATTCGTTGAAAAGTTCCAATTCAAAAGAATCAGCGAACTGAACATATTGGATCAGTCCAATTTGTGAACAAATCATTTTCTGAATAGAATTATCTGATTTATTGAAAAGTTACAACTCAGAAGAATCAGTGAGTTGAACCTGTACTGAATCAGTACAATTTGTGAACAAACCATTTTCTGAACAGTATCATCTGATTCACTGAAAAGTTCCAATGTCGAAAGATTCAGAGAACTGAACCTGTACTAGATCAGGCCAATTTGTAAACAAATCATTTTCTGAATAGAATCTTGTGACTCATTGAAAAGTTCCAGTTTGAAAGAATCAGTGAGTTGAACCTGTACTGGATCAGTCCAACTGACAAACAGATCCTTTTCTGAGTAGATCATTTGACTCAGTGAAATGTTCCAGCTTGAAAGAATCAGTGAGTTGAACCTGTTCTGGATCAGTCCAATTTGCAAACAAATTGTTTTCTGAATGGAATCATCTGATGGATGGAACTTTTCAATTATTCGTTTGCAGTCCAAATTGTAAACAAATAATTTTCTGAATAGAATCATCTGATTCACTGAAAAGTTCTAATTCAAAAGAATCAGTGAGTTGAACCTGTACTGGATCAGTCCAAATTGTGAACAAGTCATTTTCTGAATAGAATCAACTGATTCATTGAAAAGATTGAACTCAAAAGAATCAGTAAGTTTAAATTGAGAATTGAAACCATCCATTTTGTGAAAAACTATTTTGAGAATCAAATCAACTGATTCACTTAAAGATCCAACTCAAAAGAATGCTTTTTCACTAATTGGCCATTGCTGCTACTGATCAAATACAATTTTCAGTGAATAGCAATTTAAATTTCAGCCTTTTTCCTAACACAAAGTAATTGTATGGCTTCAGCAGACTCTAGATATACTGCATGGTTCATTTGAACCACTTTTATGATACTTTATGGTGCTTTTGCATCCTTTTTACAGCTTGAAAGCTCCCGTGTAAGCGTCCTTGTAATTGCACGGGGAAAAACTCTTCCTTTTGTGTTCTGTGGAAGAAAGAAAGGTTTAGAACAACATTAGGCTGAATAAATAATAACAACTTTTTCATTTTTGGCTGAACTGATCTTTTTAACACAAACCTTTGATTTGATAACCTTTAATATAATGCGGTTACAATTCCGCTGGCTGACTAACCTGTTATACAGTCTTATTTCTGGTCAAGTAAAGTTTATTCAGCACTGGCTTTCCTTTAGTGTCATATTGCAGCTTGTATGTCTCTCTGACATGCTGTGCCTGGTTCACCACCAGAAGTGTCTTTTCATCCTTCAGTGCCTTCCAATTAAGTAAACACACGCCGTGATTGGGCTGGCTGAGAAGAGCTGAGTGATAGAAAGTTTGTCAGTATGCAGAGCCTGAAGCCGTGGAAACCTCCCAATTTGCATATTATTCATCCTAAATAGTATGTGAGATTAGGATTAGTGTGTCTCAAATCATAGTATGATGAAAAGAGTGCCAAAGGTGCCTCGATGGTATACAATTTCCAATGGATTTGAAAAGTGTGCATCCATGCATGATTTTGGGTTAATATTGCCCACAAATCCTTGCGTTACAAAACTTTGTGACAGTTCTCTACCAACTTTTTTAGCTGTACAACAACGAGTAATGCAAGCTCAAAGCTGCTACATCACTTTTTTTAAACTAAAATTTCATACTAAAATACTAGTGTAGCACTGCATAACGTTGCTCTCGTGGAGCATTGATGGCTTTTACACTTGAGCAATGCAACAAAACTTTTACAATGTTTGTCGTCATGCCACATCATTTACTTGCACTTTAGATGGGCTGTTAGCATTTTAGCACTCTGGTAATGAGCGTTTGGTGCTCTAGGCTGAACAAGTCAAGTTGCGTGCCACAGAAAATGCACAGTCCACTCAAATCGAACGCTGAGCAAAAGTAAGCTAAAGGAATTAGCTAGGTACATGCTCTTGGCCTAAAATTGAAATCGACAGAGCAGAGAAGAATGTGAAAGTGTTTGTCTATGTGCATGTGTGTTGTATTTCCATGCATTAGTGTAACAGCTCCCACAGGCAAAGAAAATACTCTCCCACTCTTGATTTCTCCAAGCACAGGCCCCGAGCGCCACAATACGGACTTGAAAAGACAGATATTAATTACTCCAGCACTTCACCTGCTCCCCATTGGTCCAAGCTGAAATAATCACCCCTATTGCCGACACCACTTTCCCCGTAGCCGTCAGGATCCGATGCAATCATAAGACAATCATAAGGTCCCAGCCTAGCCATGCTAGAGGGAATAGCCACACATGACAGCCACCGGTACATTTGAGGTTTTCAATTTAACGTGTTCAACAACAGCGATAGCTCCGATAGCAGAGCGAATTACGTTTTTTTCTCTAATTTTGTCAAACCTGATAGCTGCACGGCTGCAGTGAACACAAATTTAATTATATCATGACAAAGAGCAATGAAACCTCTGCTAGCTCATTACAAAGGAAATTGCATTGTGGATAGTCTTTTGACATTTGTAAAAACTCTTGCTGACTTAATCTCTTGTTGTCTTAAAGTGGGATCTGACATTTCCAACGCAATGTGACGTGGCATGAGCAATGCTGAAGCAATTCCGATTCTAAATTCTGATGCACTCACTTGAACACCATCAAAACCATCAGAGTAAATAAAGCAGTACCACAAAATATTTGTTCAAGCTTTAGAGTAGCACATATTCACATAATATTAATGTAGGTGGTTATATTTAAATAACAGTTCACACAAATCAATTTACTCACGCTTGTGTTGTTTCAAACCTGCACAAATTTCTGTCTTCCGTGGGACACAAAATGAGAAATTCTGATGGATGGTCACACTGCTCCTGTCCACACAGTGACAGCATACAGGGCTCCAAAAAGGACAAAAAAGAAAGAAAGAAAGAAAGAAAGAAAGAAAGAAAGAAAGAAAGAAAGAAAGAAAGAGAGAGACAGAGGGGGGAAAAAAACAAAGACATTTTCATCCATTTGAGAATATTCACTGTATATCATGATATTAATTATTTTGTTCAGTCAAAGGATTTTTTTAGTCATTTCAGTCAGCCAACAAGATTTAAAATAATAAATGCAATGAATAAAATACAGCAAAAAATCATAAGTTTATCAGGTAAAAGTGATATGAAAGGCATGTTTTCAACAATGTTTTGATTTCTAATAGAACACAAGAAGAAATATTTAATAAATTCATAAAAACAAATACCTAATAAAATAAATTAAAAAATAAAAATAACATTGTGAACACAAGAAATATTTAATAAAATTAATAAAATAAAAATAAAATAATACATAATAATAAAAAATAATAACAAAAATAATTCTATGATATTTATATATATATATATATATATATATATATATATTATATCAAGTCTAACAAGGCATATTTTCAACGTTTCTTTACTAAGAGAACACAAGAAATATTTAATACAATTAATAAAAATAAAATAATACATAATAATAAAACAAAATTAATAGTAAAAATAATACTGTGAAATTTACCAGTATATGAATCAGGTAAAAATTATGTCAGGTTTAACAAGGTATCTTTTCAACAATGTTTTTTACTGAGAGAACACAAGAAATTTAATACAATAAATAAAAATAAAATAATACATAACAATACAATAAAATTAATAATAAAAATAACATTGTGATATTTACCAATATATTAACTGAGTAAAAATTATATACACACAAGAAATGTTTAATAAAATTCATTAAAAATTTAAAATAAAATAAATAATACATACTAATAATAAAATAACATTAATAATAAAAAATAATATTGTGATATTTACAGATATATTTATCAAGTAAAAGTGACATCAAGTTTAACAAGGCATGTTTTCAACAATGTTTTTTTTACTAAGAAAACAAAAAAGAAATATTTAATCAAATTCATTGAAAAAATAAATGATATAAAAAAATAAAATTAATAATAAAAATAATATTGATACCAATATTTCCTAATGCCGTGTCTTATAGTGGAATCTGGCCTTTTCTATGACGCCGAATAAACAATTTTTTTTGAAGTAAAAAATGTATGTAGCTTCATAAAATGTAATTAATCTATTTCTAAATTCTGTTACACTCGCTTGAATATTATCAAAACAACAACAAATAATAATACAAATAATATTGTGGTAATTGCCAACATATATTTTATCAAAAACGTTTTTCACCATATTCAAAATGTGACTTTATTGTATATTCTGCCAATAAAATCCTGAGGAATATGTTGTTAATATTCACCCATGCATTTATGCTAATCACAGTATCAGCATTCAGTGTGCCAAAATAAAAAGAATAAAAAATAAATCAAGTCTGAATGATGTGTGGAGTTACTGCTTATACAGACAATTTTACATCAGTCACTTGAGTTTCCAAGACTATTAGTATGCTGCCTTAGAAGGTAGCTGCCTATGTAGGCAGTAGACAGCGAGGCAGCACACTGTGTTTCGGAACAAAGCTTATATTTTACTAATACGCTGTGGAAGATTCCGAGAAACCTTGAAATTGCCTTCATGGGACACAGAGTTAAAATGTCACGTTGAGTGCGGCACACAGAGCGAGACAACGCTGATATTTTGTGACACTTCCATACCACATTTTTCCTTTGTTGTTATTTTTCACTTATTGTATTCCATTTTTGTGCTGCATGGGGCTTGAATATATTTTGTACACTCATTGTAGATGTCTAGAAACAGAATCAGAGGATTGTGCACAGCAAAATCCAACAGTAGTAAACTAACATGTGACCTCAAGCTGTATCTATACACTACAGCTGTTGCTGAGGTCATAACAGAGTTTAGATGAACAAACAGTGTTGCCACCGTGCTTGTCGCTGTTTGAACAGGGTCAGAGGTCCTGACTGAGATTATCAGGCTTTGATGGTGCATTTTGTAGAGGGATTTTCCAGGGGAACATGTGCACGTTGGATCTAACCTACTTTAAGATCTTCCTATCGCAGCCGAGCAATCTGGCTGTAGCTCCTGCAGTCAGCTAGGCCAGCAAATGAACACACACACACTCGCCTGCACGCACAGCGGTCCCTGGCTAAGTGCAATATTACCCTCTTCCCTAACTGCCTGCTTTGCAGCTCTGCTGTGATGTTACCGTTGGGGCCCATTGCTGCGTGATCAAAGCAAGGTTTTTGACAGCCTCCTCGGCATGTTAGTGCACACCCATGGAGTGCAACAGAGAGCAAAGCATGAAAAATTTGCATCGACTAAACGAGCTACTTGCACTACTCGGTCTCAGCTGGTCCCTCGGCGATCAGCAGAAGTCCATTTGAGACCCGCGTTTATTAATTGTCCAAGCGCTCTTCCATTTGCTGCGTTTGCCTCCGTGCATCAGATCAACACATTTGCGTGGGCTTCCGTGCCCCCGTTGGTCTATGGAAACCATTACGCTCTGTCCTAAGCAACAGCTGCAGTGCATTTGTTATTCAACGCCATTGACATTTTGATGATGTGGCTTCACTTGACTGATTGAGGCCAATTGTTTGCTCTGCTATGGCTTTTCTTTTCATTTATGAATATATTATTGTCATTAAGTTCTCTTTAATGAGTTTTAATGGCATTTTGTCTTTCAAAGGCTTTTTTGTTGATGATGATGATGGATGAGGTGGAAAAGGATGGTATTTTTTTGCAATACTATTGTATCTTATGGTTTTTGGCTGGAGAATATGATTTTTTTCCTTGCCAGCCAAAAAGCAAACAGGATTAGTTCACTTCCAGAATAAAAATTTCCTGATAGTTTACTCACCCCCATGTCATCCAAGATGTTCATGTCTTTCTTTCTTCAGTTGAAAAGAAAATAAGGTTTTTGAGGAACACATTCCAGGATTTTTCTCCATATAGTTGACTAAGCCAGCGGGTTGAAGGTCCAAAAATCTTCTCCTCCAAATTCAAAAACGTCTAACGTTTACCTTTTTTTGTAAAGGGTGTTTTGACATTGTTTGCATGTTCGCTTTGTAAACACTGGGTTGGTATTTCCATCTACATAATGCGCAAAGACAAGGCGAGTATTTGTGATTAAAAAGTATAGAAATTTGTAATTATTTTTTAGAAAATGACCGGTCGTTTCACTAGATAAGACACTTATTCCTCGGCTGGGATCATGTAGAGCCCTTTGAAGCTACAGTGAAACTGCAATTTGGACCTTCAACCCGTTGGCCACCACTGAACACACAGAAAAATAGGGGTTTAAAATTGTACCTTTTGGGGTACAACAGCTTGTCGCTGCAGCAGTACCCCTAAAAGGACATCTTTGTACCTTTTTTACCCCTAATAGGTACATATTAGTACCTTAGAGCAGTAATACATACCCTTAAGTACTAATATGTACCTATTAGGGGTAAAAAAGGTACAAAGATGTCCTTCAGCAACAAGCTATTGTACCCCAGAAAGCACACTTTTAACCCCTATTTTTCTGTGTGAAATCCACTATATGGAGAAAAATCCTGCAATGTATTCCTCAAAAAGACATGGACATGTTGGATTACATGGGGATGAGTAAATTGTCAGGATTGTATTTATTTCAAAAGTGAACTAATCCTGTAAGTCTGATATATTTTATACTGTTCAAAAGTTTAGAGTAAGAGAGACTTTTTAAAATTATTTAATACTTTTATTTAGCATGCATACAATTGATCAGAAGTCAAAAGTTTTCTATTTCAAGTAAATGCTGCTCTTTTGAATATTCTATCAAAGAATACTGACAAAATATGGGGTATAACGGGGCTAAAGACACACCCTAAGAAAAAAATGTTGCAGAAAAATATACGTTTGTATGGAACATTTATGGAGCAACAGATTTTGTGTGAAAATAAATCATACAAGTCATTCATTTTGTTTAAAAATCTTATAAATGTATGAGGTGGCAGCATGGGGTACAAGGCACATAGTATTGATACAAATACTTTAGCTAACATAATGTTTTTTTAAATAATGTCTAAATTAATACTTGTTCAAAACAATCACTTTAGCAAAGTTTGTACTATTTTCTGCTTATTTTGATAAATAAATAAATATACTGTCATTAAAATATATTCATATAAAACATATTTTAAAATACAGATACAGAAGAATTTTAAAATGTAAAGATTCTGAAAGCATTGAAGGAGATCCCATAATAATTTAATATAGATTTACAGTACTAACAACAAATTATATTTTATTACATGGTGATGGTTTCATTCTAAACATGATGATTATCTCTAAGATGGACACCCAACATAATATATGATATTTACCATCTGAATCTAATAATGTCATGTCAACAAATGGAAAAGTCAGCCTTCTATTAATAATCATGTTAATTATTGTGCCTTTTAGCCCCAACAGCAGGGATGTTTTTTACCCCTAATACCATACTTTTACATATTCTTTCATTATTTTAAAACTTCTGCTTTACTGAAAATCATTAAGTAGATCTTTGTCTCAAGATATATTTTAGCAATTCCCCTTTGCTACTTAAATCTACAACATTTTAAAAAACACCAAATATTAGATCAAGCAAGCACAGAATCAACTTTGATCAGGCAAATTTGCACGTGCATCTTGAAAAGCAGATATTTTGGAAAGTGCTAAGGCACGTTTTTCTGCCATCTATTGGTTTAAAGGAAAATAATATAAAAAGCGCCTTTTACTCTGGGGCGTCTTTAGCCCCGTTGTACCCTATCACTGTTTCCATCAAAATATTAAGCAGCACAACTAATATTAATAATAAGAAGAAATGTTGCTTGAGTAGCAAATCAGCATATTAGAATGATTTCTGAAAGATCATGTGCCACTGAAGACTGAAAAATCACCTATCAACCACACAGTGACATGTTAACAACTCACAACATTTCCTTTACACAAAACTCTAAACGTGCCTACTGTAAAATGTTAACACTACTCCTTCTCTGCTATAAAAGCATTGGAACTTCTTCAGGAAGTCTAGTCGTGTACTGGTTATATCCGCATTTGCTTCCACTATTCTTGGTGGTAAAACGAATTACAGTATATCTAGGGAACGACAGTTGGGCCATATAAAGTTTCATTAGCATTTATGTCACCTTCATGTCATATACGATATTTGTTTATGACTGCCCTCAAAGCACGTTTTTGGAGGAGCAGCACTGTCGCCTCTGTCAGGATGGGGCATAAATAAATAAATAAGCCCCCAGCTGTATGCAGAGCTGTGAGCAATCAGCCAGCTTCAAAAGCTCTAATAATGAAAGTGGTGTCCCACGCCTTTTGCCTATTAATGGAATCTCTCCACCCCCAAGGCCGGCTCAATAGCGCGCACACACACACAGTCCGCCCCGTCATTAGCCTCTATGGCCTAAGATAAACAGCACGCTTCGCCTCGGCCCATTACTCCCCGTCTAGTGCGGTGTCAGGCCCTAATGAACTCTGTCTCATGGGCCCCCTGATGCACATACAGCCAAGAAAGGTTATGAGCCCACCCAGCCAAAATTGGCCTTATGAAGGGACGTAATTACAGTGTCCCCGTAAAGCACTACTGCTCCATCAATACTGCATGAGCTCCACCGTGGGGGAAGGTACGGGCCCCGTGACAGAGATGATATGGGCCCCGAGGCGGAGAGAACTACCGCCCCCATCGTTGAAGAAGGTATGATACCAAACGAGGGCACGGTAGTGCAGCTCGCATAGTGTGTGAAACGTCGGTTTTGACAGCTACCTGGAGAGCTCCCGCGGTCCAGACAGGTGGAGGAGGATGTCGACATCTAGCTGATTGGGTGAGAGACGATCCCTGATGAACTATCTCAGGATGGGTCTAATTACTGCAAATGAGCACAGCGACGTCTTCCTAGAGCGATTCCTTGTGAGCGGCGAGGCTCAGCTATATGATTTAGCTCATTTCTTCCTTTGTCTGCATTGAAATGAGCAGTATAGGCCACGTGCTCTGGAATGATGGCGGTCTTGTGGTTTGGCATCTGACTCAAACGCTGCAGGCTAGAAGAACACTGAGGGGCGGCTATGAACCATTTCCTGCCCAATCGCTGTTTTGCCCTTCGGTAGGGCACTTAGGGTTGGTTATCTCAGTAGGTTACATCTGCAAAATGCACCGTAAACTCTCGGTAATTGAGATAAAATGTTCAATGGAATGTTACAACAAACCTGCAATCGAATTCTTCTTTGGAACATAATGTTGGGGTACAAACAGCAATGGATGCCATTGACCCAACATTGTCCTCCAACCACCTGTCATTCACAACTATATTCATCTGCAATGGAACAGAAAACCACAGGTGACATTGGCAATAACAAATGGCTTAAAAGTGAAAAAACTTGGCTGTTTCCACATGTAAAAGTCAAAGCTTTCAAATGGGATGTGTCATCCATCTTGATGTCTACAAACCTACTCAAACCAGTTATAATGTTATAATGATGTCACATGCACACAAGTGATGCTCATGTAGTAACAGGCTTGCAACACTACAGTTAACATCTTTTAGGGGCCACTTTTTCAAGCAAAAGTACAATGGGAAGCAATTACGTTAGTAATTAAGACATAAGAAGTAAAAGCTACAAGAAGACAGAAATTAAAAGATTAGTTCACTTCCAGAATAAAAAAATCCTGATAATTTACTCACCCTCATGTCATCCAAGATGTTCATGTCTTTTTTTTCTTCAGTCGAAAAGAAATTAAGGTTTTTGAGGAAACCATTCCAGGATTTTTCTCCATATAGTGAACTTCAATGGGGATCAACGGGTTTAAGTTACAAACTGCAGTTTCGTGCTCTACACGATCCCAGCCGAAGAATTAGAGTGAAACAATCCAAAACAAGCAATCAAAAAAACAATAAATACAAATATGCATACTTTTTAACCACAAATTTTCGTCTTGCACTAGCTCTGCGATGCACGTCCACGACTTCACGCAATACGTAATCACCAGTGTTGCAAAGTCTGCTGTTTTCCCCCTGGAATCAAGCTACTTTAACATTGTTGTCGCGGGTTGTTTTTCATGTCCGCGGGTTGAAGCGACCCCAATAATGTTATTTTTAGCCCCTGGAATGCAAATTGCACCAGGGGAACCCTGCCAATAAACGTGTATTTTACCCCTAGAACACGATTTTTTCTGGCTAGTTCTGTGCTAGTTTTCAGTAGCAATTGGGCGGGTTTTGCTGTGAAAATCTGGCAACCCTGGTAATCACGTTGGAAAGGTCATGAGCAGTTAGTTCTTCGTCTGTGTACTCTGGTTTTTTCTCCAACTTAAAAATTTTTTTTGTAAAGAGAGTTTGACTTTGCTTTGCTTTGTAAACACTGGGTTGGTACTTTTGCAGCGATGTAGGACGATTGTGAAGTTGGAGGAGAAAATAAGATGGGAGTTTTTCGACATACCCTAACTGTATTGACCTGGAATGCACAGAGTTCAGGCACAGCTAGACAAGCCAAGCATTTGAGGTTAAAAAGCATATAAATTGTAATAAAAAAAAAAAAATGATTGTTTCGCAGGATAAGACACTTCTTCCTTGGCTGGGATCGTTTAGTGTCCTTTAAAGCTGCATTTAAACTTCATTTTGGAAGTTTAAACTCAAAGGCACCATAGAAGGCCACCATATGGAGAACATTCCTGAATTTTTTTCCTCAAAAAACATAATTTCTTTACGACCGAATAAAGAAAGACATGAACATCTTGGACAACAAGGGGGTGAGTAAATTATCTATAAGGATTTTATCTAGTAAAACAATTGGCCATTTTCTAAAAAAAATAAAAATGTGCATAATTTTTTAACCACAAATGCTTGTCTTGCACAAGCTCTGCGATGCGCGTCCACAACTTTACACTTTACATAAAACGGTCAGTTTTTTGTCTGTGTACTCCGGTTCAAATAGGTTGGGTAGGGCGAAAAACTCATTTTCTTCTCCTTCACAATGGTCCGACATTGTTGTTTTACTGGTTTTTGTATAAAATTCGTTTGACTTTCTTTGCATGTTCGCTTTGTAAACACTGGGTCGGTACTTCCACTTACATCGTGCATGACCTTTTCAACATGACTATGTAATACATGAAGTCGAGCTAGTGCAAGACAAGCATTTGTGGTTAAAAAGTATATATATTTGCACTTTTTAAGAAAACAACTGATTATTTCGTTAGATAAGACCCTTATTCCTTGGGCGGGGATCATGTAGAGCAATTTGAAGCTGCACTGAAACTGCAATTGGGACCTTCAACCGATCAACCGTTGATCCCCATTGAAGTCTACTATATAGAGATAAATCCTGGAATGTGTTCCTCAAAAAACGTAATTTCTTTTCGACCGAATAAAGAAAGACATGAACATCTTGGATGACAAACAAATAAAATTTTGACCAGGGATGGCTTGTGCAATTAAGGTTTCTAAGCTTTTAAAATTATAACATGATCATTTTAAAACCTAACTAACTGGGATTAATTACTGAGAGCAAAGCCTTAAAAAATGAAACACTGAACAAGATAATCCTTTAACGAAGAATTAAAAATGACCCAGTGTTATTAACTGAAAAAGGGCCAAAACAAATCTTTGCTTTAGGCTTTATTTTTGGTCACTTGTGGATGGAAAAGAAATAACGTTTATGGAGGTGGGCTTAATAACTAAGCGCAACTTGAAAATCCGTATGGATGCACTAAAAGGAAGTACTGCACCTTGATGACTCGTTCAAAGAAAATCTTGCTATCAGCAGAAGCTTTAAACCACATGTACCCATTAAAAATATTCCCAGACTAATTTTAAGCTTTTAAAGGAATCAATATTAGTAGCTTTTGTTTTGAACAGCGCAAGCAGAAAGTTTATACGAGCGGCAGAATTACAACTCCGTTAGATGTCGTGATAGAAAGACACTTCCTCCACATTCTTGCACTGTCAACTACTACAACTGCTATGTTTTTCTGCCTGGTTTTAAACCGTACATTCACATGTACACTGCAGTTTCAATCTACACAACCAAAGAGTTCTGAATCCTCTACGACAAAGCCATCTATCCTTCTCTATCATTTCTGGAGGTCATGGATTTTGAGGCTCTTCACTGTCCCAAAAGGATTTCATCCATGTTCACCATCACAATTCTCCCTAATCTGAAATCTTAATAGAATTCCATGGCTGAGACACTCTAGGAACAGAGGTTATCTGGTTAACTGGAGGATATACTTGAGAGATTTAGCTAAAAAAAAAGAAAAACATACACACACACATACGCAGAGCACATGAAAAGCAAAACCAGAAGATAAGAGCTGAACATTACACTCTTAAAAATAAAGATGATTTAAAAGGTACCATTTGTGGTTCCACAAAGAACTATTCAGCCCAAGGTTCTTTAAAGAACCATCTCTTTCTTACCTTTTTATAATCTGAAGAATTTTCTTTCACCACAAAGAACCTTTTGTGAAACAGAAAGGTTCTTCAGATGTTCTTTATGGAACCATTTAGACAAATATGGCATCGTGAAGCACCTTTATTTTTAAGAGTGTATAGGCAGTTGGGCTAAAACATAAAGCAAAAATATAACAGAAATTGTTAAAATACCTAAAATGTTTAGTTTTGATGGGTGTAAAAAGGGTGTATATAAGGGTGTGTTAATCTAGTATAAGATATATATTAGATTAATTTTTATTTTCATGCTCTTAACTGAATGCATAAATTATTAATCTGTAAACCACTATGCATGTATAGTAATGACTTAATGAAAACTATAATTAAGTGACCAGAGTGCAGAATGTAATATAAAAAAGTAAAAGAATAACTTTGCAAAAACATGCTTTCCATGCAAATGACAAAATGATAAAAAAAATAATAATAATTGTGTCTATAATACATATATATTTATATCGGGGTTGAGCCAGTTTCAACAGACCCCCTAAAGCGTGCAGTGAGTTTGGTGGGGTGTAATTGAGAATGAATGGGGGAAAGTCATGTAAGAGGAAGCAATGCCTCCATTGCGATATGACTGGATATGACTGGTTATGTTCAGCTGTGATTAGTTAATGTGATAAATTCCATCTCGTGTTCGTGCAATGTCTGCATTCGCGAAACAGCCTGAATTAAAAGTTATAATGCCGTTAATAGGAACACTAATTTTAAAAAGTCAACAAACAACTCGCACACTTAGATATAACCACTTTGTTATGCTGAAATAAGACTTGAAATGGCCTGAAATTTAAATTTAAGTAAATTTAAAGTAATCTATATATATGTATATAAATACACACACATACATTTAGTCATTTTAGTCGATTTACAAATGAGGAAGCAATTAAAAATCAACAAAAGAGCAAGTGCTATGACAAGTCTCAGTTAGCCTAACGCAGTACATGTAGCAAGTTTTTTTTAATTATATAAGAAATAAAAAGAAGTAGAAAGAATAAAGCAAGCATTTTATGTAATCTAATAAAAAAAATCGTAGTAATGTCGATTTTACCAAGAAAATGTGACTGGGACATGAATTTACATTTGAATAAAAAAACCTCATTTCAGAACACCATATATATATATATATATACTGTATACACACACACATTGACATTTAGTCATTTAGCTGACGCTTTTATCCAAAGTGACTTACAAACGTGGACAATGAAAGCAATCAAAATCAACAAAAGAGCAATAACATGCAAGTGCTATGACAAGTCTCAGTTAGTCTAAGTTTTTTTTTTATTATATAATAAATAAAAAGAAAACAGAAAACAAGCAGTTAGTAAATGAATAGAGTGCAAGTCTAAAAGGGGCAATTTTTTTTAATTTTTTATTTAAGAGTGCTGGATTATATAGGGATTTTTTTAGCCGATTCTTGAAGATGTTTAAGGACTCGGATTGAGTTGGGCAGGTCATTCCACCAGGAGGAAACATTTAATGTAAAAGTCAGTGAAAGTGATTTTGTGCCTCTTTGGGATGGCACAACAATGCACCGTTCACTTGCAGAACGCAAGCTTCTAGAAGGCACAAAAGTCTAAAGTAATGAATTTAGGTAAAATTACTTATGTTATAAATAATGTGCTTAAAAATAACAAGTTAAACTTGCAGCTGAGTGTGTATAAAATCAAACTCACATGACACATGGTATGCTGTGTTTCCCCTCTAACAGCAGCATGATGTGAGGACAGACCAGATGTTATTGAAACAAACTCTTAACTGAAAAGACCTCACATTGTGCTGTTATTGTCATCTTTTGCATGATTCTTGGAATGTGTTTGGCTGAAGCCACATGAAGGTCAGGAGACTGAGATCAGACATGGAACATGTGATCTCGAAGCTTCTCCAGTCAACAACCAACTGACAGCAAGGCTATTCTCCCCCATCTTTTATTTCATTTTATAATATATAGATAAGTAAAATATATGCACATATAAATAGATATAAAACATTATGAAAAAAAAGCAGCATTACCTTTTGTTAAACGTCTGTGTCTTGATAACAAAGTACCTGTAGACCTCAGCACAAATTTAATAGCTCCATCCACTTGTGGACAAGTGTAGCTTTTGGATTCTCTGGCTTTGTTGACCTCAGACTGGACAAGTTATGATTTCCACCGAAGCCTAAGGGTAAAGACATAATTAAAAAAAGAAGTTACTTCACAGAATCATAGCGCTGATGAAAACAGTGCCTGAGATGGTCTGCAGGGGCATGTTGTGTATTGATTGGAGAAACCTGTTATCAGTAGCCTCGCATGAACTGAGGGAGCTGAGCGCTCACGATAAAAACTGTCTAGAGTCACAGCAGACGTGTGTGCGTGGCCTGAGCTGCTGGGTAAATGGATGAACAGACAATCTTTCTCCCTTTGGCTGAGGCCTGTGTCTGTTCGGTCAGTCAGAGACTTACAGACAGCAGTTTTGCTCCCTCATCAGCAAACTGACTTCAAAGGTAGAATAATCGGATCTAGAAAAGAATAACCCAGCTTAAGGCTTAAAACCCAGCTTTTACGTTACAAAAACATTCCTGTAACGTTCCCATTAAGTTATGAAAACATTATTTTTAAATGTTCTCAGAACGTTCAAAACCAGTTTTTTAGACGTTGTATTAACGTTCTTGTTTGGTTCTAAGAACATTATTCAAAACGTTTTTAGAATGTTTCAGTCTCTTGTTATATTAATGTTCTAAGAACATAATTTAAAACATTATTAGAATGTTCCATTCCCCATTATATTAATGTTCTAAGAACGTTTCCCTAACGTTCCCAGTAAGTTACAAAAATGTTATTGCTGAAGGTTCTTAGAACGTTCAAAACGTCCTTTTTTTTAGACGTTGTATTAATGTTCTTGTTTGGTTCTAAGAACATAATTCAAAACGTTTTTAGAATGTTTCAGTCTCTTGTTATATTAATGTTCTAAGAACATAATTTAAAACATTATTAGATAAATGTTATTGCTGAAAGTTCTTCGAACGTTCAAAACATCCAGTTTTTTAGGTGTATTAACGTTCTTGTTTGGGTCTTGGAACGTTATTCACAACATTTTTAGAATGTTTAAGTCTCTCGTTATATTAATGTTATAAGAACTTCATTTAAAATGTTATTAGAACGTTCTATTCCTCATTATAATAATGTTCTAAGAACGTTTCCCTAACATTCCCAGTAAATTATAAAAATGTTATTGCTGGAGGTTCTTAGAACGTTTAAAATGTCCAATTTTTTAGACATTGTATTAACATTCTTGTTCCCCTAACGGAACTAAAAGCTAACATTCTAGGAACGTTTGAATAATGTTAAAATAATGTTCTACAAACCAAAAACTAACATTCTGGGAATGTTAAGAAAACTTTCCTGGCTAACCAAAAACAAACTATAAAAAATCTGGGAATGTTCTGTAAACCAAAAATTGTTAGCTGGGATACACTTTGCATTCTAGTGTATTTTCTCATTCACTGTCATTGCAAATGTCAGAAGAACAGTTTGAGAATAAATAAAGTGTCTTCTGACAACACATTGTAAGATTTTAATTTGAAATTTAAATTTTAATTTCTCTCTCTCATGCCAGGGGGAAAAGGCCACTGGAATGTGTCTTTATGTCATTGGATACACAAATTATGTTGCTATGCAAATTACGTCTCATTTTGTCAAGACATATTTTTAATGACGTTTTTTAAAACATTCCACTAACACTGTAAAAAAAAAGTTTTTATGCTAACGTTTAGAATGTTTTTCAATGACATATAACCTTGAGAGAACGTTCAACTAACGTTACTGCGAGAATGTTTTCCGATAACTTTGAAACAACCCTTAGAAAGCGTTAGCCAAAGTTAGGAGAACGTTTTCTGTTAGCTGGGAAGTTATGTATAATAAAGCAAATACTTTTTATATAATACTTTTTTCAAAAGCTGTATCAGATGCTTTTTTTTCTTTCATGAGCCTTTACAAATGTTGGATTTGTATGTACCTTGATGTCTTTCTGCCTCCATAAGCCAAAGTGTTTGTACACTTCAGCCAGCATGAACAACAATTGGAGGTTCTGGGCCAAGTTTAATTCTCAAGCAAAGCATTTTTATCCACTAGAAACGTGCAGATTTTCAATATTCAAGCAGCTCGACAACAGTACTGAATATACAGTGGTGGCCAAAATTATTAGAACACTAGTATTTTTACCAGCTAAAATGGATCTCTATGTGTAGCACTGGCTGTTGTCAGATTCCTTGTGCAAACAAAAATCTCCTTCTGGATTATTACAATTAATGGCAAAATGAATGGTTGGAAATGTAAACTGATATTTCCTACTGACACACTACAGCAAAAGATAGAAATAACTGACTTCAAAACATTTTTTAGCTGGCGAAAATATTAGTGTTCTAATAATTTTGGCCACCACTGCATATTTCTACCACTCGCAGTTAATTTAGGCCATTAAATGCAGCATGCATCCATGGTGACTCAAGTTTACAGGCTCTCTTCAAAACAAAATGCTGTATAATGCATAATTGAGTCATAAATAAAATCGGAATACAAAAGTTAATGCACAGTGAATATTATGCACTTGGTTCTTTGTTGCATATTTTATTTAGTCTAATAATGTTATTTAGAAAATGTACATTTTATTGAATGATATAAACTATTTAAGATTGAGAATACTTAAAATATGTGACTCTAGACCACAAAACCAGTCATAAGGGTCAATTTTCTGAATTTGAGATTTATGCATCATCTGTTAAGACAGGACAATATTTGGCTAAGATACAACTATTTGAAAATCTGGAATCTGAGGGTGCAAAAAAAATCAAAATATTGAGAAAAATGAACCTTTAAAGTTATCCAAATAAAGTTCTTATCAATGCATATTACTAATCAAAAATTAAGTTCTGATATATTTACGTTAGTAAATTCACAAAATATCTTCATGAAACATGATCTTTATTTAATATCCTAATGATTTTTGGCATCATTTTTACTCATACAATGTATGTTTGACTATTGCTACAAATATACCCGTCCTACTTAAAACGGTCCAGGGTCACATATTTTTATTTTAGTTTCTATAACTAATTTCATAATGCCAACAATTTCACCAAATCGACACACTTATTGTTGCTACTTTAAAATTATTTGTCTGTAAACTCTCAGAAAAAAAGTACAAAGCTGTGCAAATTACTGTGGCAGCATCCTTTCAAAACATACTAATATTCACTTTTAATTGCACTAATATGTCTAATTTAGGGGTAAATAAGGAATGAAAATGTACCTTTAAGCCTTTGTATCTTAAGGTACCTCCCCAGTGACAGCTTTGTACCTGTTTTATTACAGTAACAATAATTGAGTAAAGTGCAAATTGAAGTGAAAACTATGGTACAATGGTAAATTTGTAAAGGATTTTTATCTTAATGTGATGCATATGAAGAGATTTGGGTGATTTGTATACAGTAATGGTTTGCCACTTAAAAAGGCATATGTCACTCTCCAGTTGATGAATGATTTGTGTAAAGACAGCACCCTCCCCCTCTACACAAAGACACACACCAGTCAGTGAATGTCATTACCTGACAGCTGCTACGCTGTGACCGTTGCCATGGTTTCCTGGTGAATGGCTCAAATCTGTGACCTCTGACTTCTCTTTTGTGCTCAGTCACCATGCAAACATCACAAATCTAACACAGTCCACACACACACACACACACACATATATGAACTGTTCATCTGAGGCACATCTGAATTAAACTCTGCATTATGTCAACATCATACAAAGCAAAGTTATAATTGCCTTCTTTCATTTCACATATCCAACGCAAAAAGAGCTACAGTGAGCTCTGATAAATGCACATTCGTTTTCATGTAGATTCCCACTAAGCAGTCTTTTGATTTCGCTCAAGACTCTTTTAGATGCTTGTTAAAGCTATTTAGCGAAAACTGACAACATACTGATCTAAAGGGAGCTTGATCAATGAAAATTATGCTCTTTCAAATGGCTTTTGTCTTTATGCAGATGACTTATTTAAATATATTGACTTGCATACATTATCACAAGACTCGTGAGGGAATTGATCGCAACAACTGGGTGTCTGGATGCATGTTTGTTTGCTCTCAAAGCAAAGTTTTACTGCTCAGGTTCAGCGTAGAGCATAGAACTAATTTGATTTAGGGAGAATTTGATTAAAGTCAGTTCATTTTGACTTTAGACTGCATGACTTTTGAGACATTTTGAGACAATGCTGAGATTACTGGTGTATTTATCTCAAGACAAAAAACCCGAGATCCTTTTCCAGCATTAGGAGAAACTAGGAGATGTTGCTATTTCCTACAAGTGCAAAGCATGCAAACCTTCAGATGCTTTCGCAAAATCACTAATTACCTGAAATGCATTCAAGAAATGACATCTTAAAGTCCCGTCTCTCCTGGG
The DNA here is from genome assembly GCA_019740295.1 of Labeo calbasu. Classification (NCBI taxonomy): domain Eukaryota; kingdom Metazoa; phylum Chordata; class Actinopteri; order Cypriniformes; family Cyprinidae; genus Labeo; species Labeo calbasu. The sequence goes on from JAHKKF010538028.1 coordinate 33,336, forward strand.
CCCATTACTAAAACCACACGGACTAACAAAAGGCAAAGTGTGATTATCAATATTCTCCGCAGAGGCTACATTTGCATCCCTGTAACCTTTCAGAGCAAGGCAGGGAGGTCAGAGGAAATTTCCTGTCTGTGTGCCATTCTCTCTCATTTAATTGGCTTGAGAGGCTCTGCCCTTTGTGGTCCTGTCTGCATTTTCTCTTGTCTGCTTTCTGCTGTTTATTCCTCTTGCTTGGCATGAGAAGCACCAGCGCAGCATTAACTGCGAGAGCGAGCTGAGAGGGCATTTTGTAGCACTCTATTTTCTTCTCTTGAGCAACGGGAGGCATTTAGAGTCAACAATAATGATATTTCCATTACTTGTATTTCTACAGGATGAGTAACTGATTAAAAATAATGATCAGAATCAAGCCTCAATGTTTTATCCAAAAATAAATACCAAAGTTACATGTATGCTCTGTCTATTCAACATTCAATAGAAAGCAAAAATATTGTCTGTATTTATTTACATACTGGTTTCCAGTATGTCCTCAAAACAAGTTAAACATTCTTGAGAATGCCAACAATATTTGCATTTACTGTGTAAGTTCATCAAAAGAACCAAGCATTTTGACAACGGAAGTCAATAGAAAAAGTTTGATCTATGTACTTTAAAAAAAAAAAAAATAAATAAATAATTTAATTATTTCTTTAACAATAATATAATATATTGTAAAATAAAATATTTTAAACTCTAAATATAATTAAAGAAATTTATTATATTATATATAATATATTATATTATTAAAATAATTAAAATAAATATATTTAAAAAATTAGATTTTTATTCTTTTACTGCGTAAGTTCATCCAAAAAATCAAGTATTTTGACAATGAAAGTCAAAACAAAAAGTTTGGTCTATGTACTTTCTAAAAAGAAAGCACAGCAAAATAATGTAATTATTTCTCAAAGAATATAATAATAATAATATAATATACTAAAATACAGTATTTTAATTTAATTTAATTTTAGTAAATGAGTTATTATTAAAATAATTAAAATATATTTAAAAATTATTTATTTATTTATTTTACTGTGTGAAGTCATTCACAGAACCAAGTATTCTGACAATAAGGGAAAATGAAAATGTTTGATCTATGTACTTTCTAAAAAAGAAAATAAAAACATATACATGTACAGCTAAATAATTGAATTATATCTTAAAGAATATTATAACAATAATATATTTTAAAATGAAACATTTTAAACAAAAAATATAATTAAAGAAAATTATTTATTATTAAAATAATTGAAATATATATATAACTTTTGTTTTTTGTTTTTTTTACTGTGCAAGTTCATCCAAAGAACCAATTATTTTGACAATAAAAGTTAATAGAAAATGTTTGGTCTATGTACTTTCTAAAAAACAGCAATATAATGTACTTATTTCTTAAAGAATATTATAACAATAATATAATGATCTAATATATAATATAATCTAAAATACAATATTTTAAACTAAAAATGTAATTGAATACAATTATTTATTATTAAAAAATTTATATATATATATATATATATATATATATATATATTCTCTTTCCTTTTTTTCAGCAATACTATGTTTCATTTGCAATTATTTTTGTTTTTAGTTCATGTTACAAATTAGCAATGTTAAATGTTATCATTCAATTTTTATGTATTGTTAAAGATTGTATAACAAAAAGATAATACATGCCATAGTTGTATTAGACAAACATTAACACTAACCTTAACACAAACCTCAATAATTTAAGAGTGACAAACAACAAACGTCATAAAGTTATGCTCATGACACAACAAAATTCTGCAGCTGACAACACAATCAGGAACAACATAAAGACAAGAAATGAAGTCAGCAAAAAGCAAAACAATAATCCTATAACAGTAACCACATAAACCATTCATGCTGCTTTGCAAGTTGGGCTCTTAAAGCCATCAATCAACAACATTGCTCAGTACTGTTATATAAAATACGGTGGAACACTGTTGATTTAACATGTGCTTGTGCATAGATTTACAATGACTTAGTATTTGTGTCTCAAAAAGTCCAGTATGAAATATAATTGCCTTTTTGCAATGTAAAAATAGGGGTTTTACCATGTATTCTCAAGAAATGTCCTACAGTAAATTATGTGTTAGATAAAAAGTTTCTTTTATCTTCAGTTGTGTTTTCAAAAGAGATCCACCATTAGCAGCTAATAAATTTAATTTCATGCACATAAATTCTTTTTGATTCTCGTGTCTTGCGCTGTGGCATTACATTAAAGATGAAAAACTCCAAATATGCAGTTTGCTGCCATTAGCCTTTTCATGGTGGTGTGGTGGATGGCATCTTTTCCATTATTAATGCCGTAATACCACTAACTGTCAGTAAATAGCTATGTCAGCAGTGAAACGAAATGCACGAGAGTGGAGATTAATGTATTCGTCAGTGCCTCGGTGTGGTTACGGACACATTACGGCCTTTGCCATAAAATCAGGGCAATATGACTGTACTTATTGTAGAGATAAGTCAGATGACAGGTTTTCTGAAGCAATACGGTGACGGTAATTGGCTCTTCGGTTTAGATATCCTTTAAAGTCGCTGCAACTGCTTTAATATTAATGTAAAATCAACAGCGCTTTTTGGAAAAGAAAAGAGAAGGCTTGCAGAGATGCGCGGTGCACGGAAGGGTAAAAGCAGAATTTGTGTGAGGGCAATGCGAGTTCACTTCTCATTACTTTGGCATACGACATAAATCAAGTCAGATTACCATTTAAAAACTAAAATTTTACATTTTCTGAAGAAAATATAAGTGCTGCTTGCCTGTGTAACAGTCAAGACTTTATGCTATAGGGTGTAATGGATGTCAAAAGCCACACAATTTATTTTATTTTTTATTTTTTTGGAATAAGATGTGCAATGAGACCAGAAACATGCATTAGGAAAAAAATATTTTAATTTGATATTAAGTTTAAAGGCATTTTTTTAACCCAAAAATGACAATTCTGTCATATTTACTCATGTCGTTCCAAACCTCTATGGTTCTCTTTCTTCTGTGGAACACAAAAGAACATTGTATTTTATTTGTTTAGTTTTTTAGTAAATTTCTTTATTTTTTTCAGATATGTAATATTTCTGTCATTAAGGTTCTTTTTTCACTGTGATGTTTCTGTCAACAAGGAAAAGTTTATTTGTAGGATGGGCAAGTATCACATTCATAAGATAACTTAACTTTAAACCCATCTGTAAAGTTAAGTATTTGCGTCAGAATTCTGCTCACTACTGTCATTACTAAAAATAAAAAAAATAAAATCTCCATTAAAAAAGCTCTATAAACATTCCACATTACAGAGCGATTTTAACTTTTAAAAAAATTCTCTAATGTTGTATTTTTGTTGAATAAACTTGTTGAATTCTTGAATTAATAAATAAAAATTAACAAAAAATACAAATGTATTATTCTAGCATTCTAATATTACGACAGCGTTTTAGTGGCACGTTTAAAAAAAAAAAAATCTATGAGAAATATGACTATAAAGTCATAATATTTTAAAAATAAAGTCAAAATTACAAGAATAAACAATAAAGTTTCGAGAACAAAGTCAAAATGTTTCGAGAATAACGTTGAAATTTCGAGAATAAGGTCAAATTAAGTTATAAAGTTGTAATATTTTAAAAGTATAGCCTATATTGCGCATACAAATGACCCGGATTGGAAGCACCAGAAGAAGCCACCCAATAATAGCAATAAGCTTTGTGCTTTTGGTACTTTTACTTTAAAACAAAGTCTCAACTTGCAAAATCTGTCTTATAGCAATATATTTTTTAAAACAAATGCTGTGTTGAGCCTTTTGGGTCAATTTTTGGGGTTATTTTTTCAGTATTTGAGTAGTTTTTGTATTAACCAAATCCTGGGTCAAATGTAACAACCCAATGTTTAGGCAGTTTTTGTATTACTCAGATCCTTGGTCAGACGTAACCCAGCGGTTGAGTGATTTTGCATCGAGCGTTGGGATTTTGCATCGAGAGAGCAAAGTGCGCTGACTTGATGCATTTCTTTGGTAAAAACAGGTTTGTGTACATTTTATTTTATATATAAAATAATTACTGTGCAACATGCTGGCACCCGGTGTGAATCACATAAACGTTGGTCTTATTGTGTGATGGAAAAGCCTGATACTCTGCATAAAATAAATGATACAGAATAGAATACTTTGGATGTTAAAATATTTCCTCAGAGCTGTTTACTGTTTGTTTTTGAGCAGGTTATTTCGGCTAAACGCAGGGCGGCGGTCTGACACAGTCTCTACACTGAACAGAGACTGGTCGATTACACATGAATTACTTCTTGTTTAATTTGTACTTTTAATGTTTGTTAAATAAGTTTAAATAGGCAGTATACATTAAAATGATAAACAATGCTGTAAATAATAAATAAAGTAAAATAAAGGAAGTTTTCATACAAACCAGTGGTTGTGTGGAATATTTTACAAAAGTTTAGATGATTTAAATTAATCTGTAAACATTATTTTATGTATGAAGTAAAAAATAAGCTATATTATAAATAATATAAATGAATCAACCCTTTTTCTGGGTTAAATCAACCCATTATGATGGGTTAAATAAACAACCCAATTTGCTGGGTAAAATTAACTCCAAATGTGTTCTGTCCTATATTTACCCAGCCCTTGGGTTAAAAACAACCCAAATTGGGTTGTTTTTAACCCAGTGCTTTTTTTTTTTTTCTTAGAGTGAAACAATGTGTCTTGCAATAATAAAACTGACAGATTTTGAAAGCTGAGGCTATGATATATCTCTCGGTCCTCCCAATCCAGGCCATTTGCATGTGCAAAAGGCTAGAATATACTCTCAAAACATTGTAACTTTAATCTTGTAATTGCTACAAATTCATTCTCATAATTTTGACTTTATTCTCAAACATTTTGACTTTATTGTTGAAACACTTCAACCTTATTCTTGTCATTTTTTTCGAAACATTTCGACTTTATTCTCACAATTTTGACTTTATTGTTGAAATATTTCAACTTCATTCTCGTAATTTCAACTTTACTCTCAAAATATTTCAGCTTTATTCTCAAAATTGTTTTGAAATTTATTCTCGTAATTTCAACTTTATTCTCGAAATATTTAAACTTTATTCATGTAATATTTCAAATTTATTCTCATAATTTTGACTTTATTGATGAAATATTTGACTTTATTCTTGCAATTTCGACTTTATTCTTGACAAATTTCGACTATATTCTCTTAATATTTTGACTTTATTCTCATAATTTTTACTTTATTGTCAAAATATTTTGACTATTCTTGTCATTTCAACTTCATGACATATTTTGACTATATTCTCATAATTTTGACTTTATTCTTTAAATATTTAGACTTTATTCTCGTAATTTAGACTTTATTTAGACTTTATTCTCATAATTTAGACCTTATTCTTGACATATTTCGACTTTATTCTCATAATTTTGACTTTATTGTTGAAATATTGCGATTTTATTCTCTAAATATTTATACTTTATTCTTGTAATTTCGACTTTATTCTTGACATATGACGTTATTCTCAATATATTTTGACTTTATTATCATAATTTTAACTTTATTGTTGAAATATTTAGACTATATTTTTGAAATATTTAGACTTTATTCTCGTAATTTTGATATTATTCTCATATTTTTTTTAACATGGCACTAAAACACAGTCATACTAATACAATATAGTTTGTGTTGCACAGAACGTGGAATGACGTGAACACGGATAAAGAATGAAAGACTTTTACATTTTTGTGTGAAATATCCATTTGACTTTATTTATAGTTTATTAAAATCTCTAGTGATGCGTGCCATAACTAGTGCCAATAAACATATTATATAGCTGCATTATAGAATAAGTGGAACAGCAAACACATTTGGTGTTTGTTTGTGTGTATAAGTTAGAGATAGAAAGAGAGAGAGGGGAACGTGTCAAATGGATAAATGTCAGTGGGCGCTTCATCGACAGCAGGCCCTCCCCTCCCTGTTGAAATGCCATGTGTAAATCGTAGTTCCAGGGCCGACAGCCAGCCTCCCAGAGCAGAATAATGAGATTACAGCACTCGCTGCCACTGTGGACGCACAGGGGTGGGCTAGGGAGGCACACATAAACCTGGCTTACACAAAGAGAGCAAATCAGCTACATTTCACACACGCTGAAGGAAAAAGTAGGCTTTACACTGAGGCAGATTACAATTACCTCACTTTCTCACTTTCCAACTGTCTTTCACAGTCGGTCACTCTTCAAGTTATGTTATCTCTCCAGTCTCTCGCTCAAATCAAACTGTCTCCAAACCACTCGTTTCCACACATTTGCATAACATGCAGTTAACAAGCACAGTGGATTTAACAGCGATGACGGTTTGCTCAGATAACAGGGGGACAAATTTTCCACACGCTTTTAAAAAAATAAGAGCTGCAGGTAGAAATTAAAAGGGTTAAAATGTCATCAAGCTCATTGTCTAAATCTAATTTATTCCAAAATGCTTTAAAAATGCCATTTATACAGACAATAATTCATTCATCTCTGTTTTGTGTGTGTGTGCTTGTGTAGCTGCATGGTGAAACTTTCTTGAGAAAAAAAAAAGCATCATTACAAGGACAAAATTCAATTACATTTTTTTAAATAAAGAGATTTGTTTAAAAAAAACTTCACTTGACTTTTCCACCAAATAAAAAAATAATTTAATAAAAACACCATGCTGGGTAAAAAAAGAAATAATACAAAGAAAATGATGATACATAGCAGACCCCTGTGGACTTTCATGACTGTGTGTCAAGGTCACACACACTTTTATGACATGTGCGGCAAGTTCAGGTAGCCAAATATCAGGGGGACAAACTTTCCACACTCTCTTAAAAAAAAAAAAAAAAGTCAACATGTCATCAAGCTCATTGTCTAAATCTAATTAATTCCAAAATGCATTAAAATGCCATTTATACAGACAATAATTAATAAATCTGTTTTTTTTATCTTTTTTCTTTTTTTTTTATTGACGTGTATCTGGTAAAACTTGCTTAAGAAAGTAAAAAAACATAAGTAAAAGGCCAAAATTCAAAAGAAAAAAACTAATAGATAGATAGATAGATATAGAAATATATATTTATTTAATTTAATAAAAAGATTTGTTTAAAAAAAAATTGACTTTTCCAGCAAATGAAAATTTCAAGGTCAATAAGTCTCCTAAAAATATCTGGGTTTTTTTTGACCTTTTTATGACATTTTTATGACAAATATCAAAGGGTACAACCCCAGGAAAAATTACTGAAATTCATGCTACAAAAATGACTTGATGGTTACAACTTTCTTTAAAAACTGTATATTTGTTTTGTTTTTTTTTGTTTTTTTAAAAATGCATGATTCAACACGAATACAAATAAATAATTTACAATATTTCTGCATTATACATTTTTTTTCATTAAAATCATTTTTGTCATTGCCTTTTTCAAAGCCTGACCTTCTTGAGATGTTTTGTATTATTTAATTCTTTATAAAATCAATACTCTGTGAAGCATCAAAACGTTAATCTGAAGAACCTATCAAGAAACATCTTTTATAATCTCCAAAGAACCATATGCCAACTCACATCCATATAGGTCAGTCAAATCGACAAGTGCGGACGTTGTTCGTAACTACAAAAACCTCAAGACCTCACTTTTGATGGAACAATCCCTCTGTCCTCCAGCCTTCTGTTTTAATCCCAGTGTCTCAGACCATCTTGGATGAAAACTGCTATAGAGGAAAGAAACCCATTCGTTCTTTACCTCCTCAGTCTCCAGAGTGTTTTTTTAAGGTCACTCTTAGATTCACCGGTGAATTCATGAATTCATTCATACCTCATTCCTTCCATCTACAGAGCAGGTACCAGATGAAAGAAATAACACATGCTCACCAAGAGCCAAAGCATCATCTGGTGAAGAATATGAATAATTCAAATCAAATGAGCCATAACAACTAAAGCCTATTCCACGATTTTCCCCCCTCTTTTCTTTCCAGCTGAAGCGAAAGAGCGAACAGATTTGGTCAAGATTTTCCTTTCAGAGCCTCTCACAGTTTATAGGTTCCACTTATCTAATTACATGCATGACACAAGGTCAGGGATGTTGTGAGACGGCTGAGGAGTACTTATAGTTCAAAGAGGTACTCAAGCTTATATGCCATCTGATTTCCATGTAAATAACACGCGAGTTAAGCGGCACATAGCAAATCAAAAGTCAGGGTTACGCAGTCCATGATAGACAAGTAAACAGACAGTTAGATATACAGCTACATAGATAGATAGATAGATAGATAGATAGATAGATAGATAGATAGATAGATCTTGAAGAAACATATGAATGCATGAATATCAGGTTTTTACCTTGAGAGATTTTAAAAGAAAATAAGTTCATATCGAGTGTTTCATCTGACAGAACTCTGCAGACGTTTAACTTGTGTCAAACAGATAAGTGTACTTATGCCCGTATGTGCGCTTCACTTGCCATCTGAATCCAATTAAATGTGAATTTCATAAACAAACCTTTTTTTCTATGACAGTAACAGTGACAGCCGTTTTAACCGTGCTATTGCGAGCAAGGTTTATGCTAGCATTGTCTTTGTTTTTACATTTAGAGTGTCATGTGTGTTTAAATGTGTATTTTTACCACTATAGTGTGTTGAGCAGACTCGAGCCAGCACGCTGTCGCTCTCTGGAAGCTCTTGCTTCGAATGAAGCTCGAACGGTGATTCTCACGTTATATAGGGGTCTAAAAATAGCTCCGCTTTCAAAGGCATGTATGTTGTGAGTGACAATTCAGAGAACCAGTCAGAGATCCAATACAGCATCGAACTCCGCCCACTATGCGATTTTAGCCCCGCCTTTCTGAATCGCCACCAAAGTTGTCGTCCCTTTTTTCCTTATATGGTTACGCACGAAGTTGATTGACAGATAAACACGCCCCCTTGATTCGCGGGCATCCGCAGACGCTACGCTGGCTCCACACACTGACTGACACAGTAACCTGTGCGCTACTGTGCTCCCGCTGCTCCCCTTCCAGAAACATTGTGAGGAAAGAAAACAAACCTGCATGGATGGACCTATTACTTTCAAACATATTTTAGTATTCATAGTGAACTGAAACGTTTCGGATTTCGCGACTGAGCTGAATGTTTCAGTCCTTCGCGCAGAAGGGAACGCGGATTCCTCCCGCAGAGAATCAAAGTCTCTCAAACGCACCGTTTAGCTGCACAAACATGGATGTTCTGGCCAATTACAGTATTTTTCAAGAACTTCAACTTGTTCATGACACTGGCTACTTCTCCGCGATGCCGTCTCTGGAGGAAAACTGGCAGCAGGTGAATTGCTTTTATCTGTGTTTTTGCAATTTATCCAACTTTTTTTTTCGCTTGTCAGTGCGCTCCTGCGGTGCGCGCAACTTGTAAAGACGCGACAAACAATATTTATTGCATTTTGCGTAATTGCAACTCTGCGTGCTATTGCATATGCATTTAAAAATGCCATGTGGTTGAAATGTGTTGATGTTTTAATGCCATGCAGCGCACTTCTTGCGACCAAGTGCAATGTATCTAAACATGCTGGGAAATTAAGATCTGAATAATACAAACAGAAGCTCTTTGAATAATAGATCTACATCTGTCCTATCAGTGTTTTTTTTTCAGTCCCATCGGCATTGCACAGACTCTCGACTCTACTGCATTATATATAAATGCACACGCGTGATTGACTCATAATGTGTCTGGCAGTTAAACGTGCATGGCAGAAGTATACAGTGCGCATATCTACGCAACTGTGAAGAGTCTTATGTATAATCAACTCATTTTCATGCAAATGCCACTTTTTCCCCATCCACGAGGATGAAGCCATGCGGTGCGTGGACAAAGCGCACTGACATCCATCCACATGGACGCTGGTTTATGCACCGGCGTGCATTCATAACGATTTGAGATTTATGAAATCCATTTAGAGAACAGAATTGGTTTGCACCGTGCACATGTGAGTAATGACTGTGGTGCGTCGCAAGCGCATGGATGGAGGCATGCTTTGCGCAGAGTTGAGCTCTCCGCAGTGCTGAAGGGGCAACGCGTGGTCCATGCACTGATGCCGGTGCACTGCCTTCTCAACGTGCATTGATTTTTAGATTGCTCGGCCATTTTTATTAACCTATGGGTTCTGATTGCACTGCCATGCATTTTTCTCAATATGAGAAGTAAATGCATGTGCATGCAATGGTGGGTGCTGTGGCACCAGGTTTTTTTGGTTGGATTATTTGGTCATTATGGCCCTAACCTTGAGTTTTGATAGATGCACATGCAGCGTGGTCATTTTGAAAATGGGCACATGCAAAACTGTATAAAGTAGTGCAATGCACTAATTCACATGCACATGCGTAACATTAATTGAAATATGTGCACTTTTAAAAAAAATCCACTTATCGGGACCATTAACAGAAACTAAAACATGTACGTAAAAAATATTAAAATTTCTAATGTAAAATCTTGATGTTAAAGAAAAAAGTTCATAGATATGACTGCAATGTGTAGTGGTAATAGGAAGACTGCGAAGGAGCTTGGAAGCTAGTGTTTGGCTTTGATATTGACTTTCAATGGTTTGTATGAATAAGAAATGTTCAAAGACTGACATTTGACCTCAATACAGCTCCTGTGCCCTTGGTGCTCTATAGCGCTAAGTGATCCTAAAGGCCAGACTTCTTCCTCCAGAGCAGCGAATATTGCTCACAAACCGTGTAATCCCTGGTAAGTGGAAAGAAATAGGCCAGAACAGTGGAGACCTTCTTCCAAGCTTTGATAGGCCTTCTAGACTTCTTGTTCTCTGGACGTTGCAGCTCTTCACCTTAGGTTAAGCTTCTGGTTGTGTTTAGAACTGACTAAACGTGGATGGCGATGGTGTCTGAAACTGAGGGTAAAAATATCCTGACTTTCGCTAAGCGAAATGTCAGTCATCATATTGACATGTTGCACTGGAAGACCTCAGAGGCCATTTCAGGTCATAAATATGATATTACAAGAAAAATCCAATTCAGTTTTTTTATGCACAGCTCAAGTATCCATGTCAAGCGAGAAGCTATTGAAAAGTGTTGAGAAGGAATTGTGTAGTGGCAAGATTCAATATAGAACAAAAGTTTCTTGCCCGTAGCCACTCCATCAACCATCACATGCCCTATAGCCATGACAGAGGATATCCAAAAAAATCTCACCTTGAAGAGACTGTCAGTGTGACTCACCTACTCCTGTGGAGAAGGGTAACTGCAATATTGGAACAGAGAATAGAATGGCGTCTGTTCCCATCGAAACCGAATGACCATTCTGGAGCTCATGGGATACAGTGGCACATCAGACTATTCTGGAGTGCTTTTGTCTCGTAACATCTATTTTGGGACTTAGGGGAACTTGAAATGTCTTTTGTTCTCATTGCTTTCATTTCAACTGTCTGATATTTTTAGCCTTGGTATTGAAATCTTGCTTGCAGCTGCAATAACATGTTGTGGTGCACGCGGGACAAGAAAAATAATGCCTTTATGAGACGTTTCTCCCTGTTTAACCACAATAATAAGTATTAGAGGTGGATTATATTATCAGAATCTTGTATAACAATAACATAATATACTATGTTTGAAAATAGTAGTTTCGCTGTTTTTCTTTTTTTCACTTCTGATATGCAATATCACATGAGCAAGAATGCTGTTGTTTCTAAAAAATCCAAAAAAAAACATGACTGTTAGTGTAATATTGTTTTTATACAGCAGTTCAGTGAAAATGTTAATACTGAGTTACATTTTATAAAAATGGCTTGAAACAAAGCCACTGCAGAACAGTTGCAACACACAATAGTGGTGTTATTTAATTTCTGAACAAATCGGCTAAGTGAATGATTCAATGACTCACTCCTAAAAACAATCACGTTTCACTCCTGAATGAATCAAGGGTTTTTGAACCATTTAGTGTGAATGATTCATTGACTTGCTCCTTAAAGGATAAGTTTTTAAAAGAATCAATTGAATGAATGATTCAATGACTCACTTATACAGTTGCTTGTCGGCATCTACTGGTGAATCAATGTAACCTCCAGAAACTCTCTGAAATATGTCAACACTAAAACAAAAACTGACTATTAATGCAAATATTTTTAATTGTTTTATTTTTTTCTACTAAATTCTACTAATTTGTGCCAAAAAATTAGGATATTAAGTAAAGATCATGTTCCATGAAGATATTTTGTAACTTTCCTACCGTAAATATATCAAAACTTAATTTTTGATTAGTAATATGCATTGCTAAGAACTTCATTTGGACAACTTTAAAGGCATTTTTTTTTTTTTTTTTGCACCCTCAGAATCCGGATTTTCAAATAGTTGTATCACGGCCAAATATTGTTCAATCCTAACAAACCATACATCAATGGATAGTTGATGTGGGGCAGGGGTCACATATTTTATTTTTATTTAAAAAATTGATTAATGCAAATGAAGATTAATCATAAGAAATAATAATTCTGACATCAGTGCAAAAACGTACACTTGAACAATATACTAAAAAACAGTGAGTTTTAATTGCTTTGTTATATTATATTATATTATTATATTATTAGGCATGTAAACTGTACAGTAAATTTTCCACTGTTGCATTGCACATTACCCAGCTCTAATAAGTAGCATTGCTTTATGAGATTAAGGAAAAAACATTAATGGATGTAGATATCAAAAATAGTACTTTTCCCACAGCATGAGGTTTCAGTCATTTAATGGCGCTAGTTAATGGTGCTTCCCAGCTGTTCTTACACAATTTGTCATATGGCAAGCAATGAACTTCTAATAAGCATTAGAAGTCTGACTGACAAGCGCAAAAGGAAAATTACACTTATGGCTCTTTGAAAGGTCTTTACTACATTTAATTTATGTGCTAATACTATAATCACAGCGAGGATGTTTGACCCCCTCATTATAAGAGATTCTTGTATTTCCACGTCAGATCGTAATCAGGATGTGGTTAAGAAAATGTTTTTGTACTTTTGGATCTTAGCATGCTCGGATCCACCACAGACGTTTTTTCTCTTGCAGCCCTCAGGCCAGGGCAAACTCTGTAACTGATACTGTAATGACTCTCCAAAGAGCCTAATGCACTGTGCTACGGCAGCACATTGTGTGTTTCACAGTGTCAACTACTTACAGGAACGCTTCTCTAAAGCCATTACGTTGCTTTCTTGACTAAATGCCCCAAGGAAAAGTTGGGAGAAAAGTCTAAGAATAAACCAACCCTGTTTAACCCATACCTCCCAAAATTATATTGTGAAGTTGTAAATGAGTATTTTGGTATGTTTTACAAGAAAATGTTTAGTTGTATTCAGTATATATTCAACATTCTATTTCAGTGGTGTTACTGAATCAGTTCATGTTTTTGAAACCAAAAGAAAAACAACCGAAAAAAACAAATTGGTCTTTTTTTGCTCTGCCAACAAAATAGTTGCTATTTTACTACAAAATAGTACAGAACTGTTGCAACACACAGTGGCGTTATTGAATCAGTTTGTGTTTTTGAAGGAATGGGTTGAGTAAATGATTCAATGACTCATACATGAAGTTACATACATAATTTCATAGTTTTTCTACATCTAAATTTTCCTTTTCAATTCATTGTGTTACTTGCTGTTTCTTTGTAAACATTTACTAGCAATTTCAGAGTGAAAAAATTTTTCTGCACCTAGGCCTAATTTTTTTTCAATGTGACAAACCTCAATGCAAAACGACCAAAAACATGCCACGTTTCTCGTTCCTTTTTGAAATCTATCCTGTGTCACAGCCTCATGTCCCAAACTGCAGAACGGCTCCTGTAGTTGCATGCTTATGAGGATTGACAGGAGGCATTGAGCAAAAGTGCCAAGCATGCATATTCTGTGCTGCAGTCTCTGCCACTCTGAAACCCTGACTGCCGAAAATCTGGAAAGAGGAAGAGACCAAAAAGATGAAACCCTTATTCCATATACTTTCCCATTCTTGGTTGCTTCAAAACAAGCCACAAAACCGTCTTCAATCCAAGCTCAGGCCAGTCCAGGCAGCGGCCACGAGCTCTCACATATCCGCCTCCTCGTTTAGGCCCATGGATCCGAGCGGATTCCCATTACCGTAGGCGATGACTGCTGAAATGTGTGTTATGTAATTCTCTCAGCGCCACAGCTGCCTTCTTACAGCATGCAAGTCGGGCCGCCGGAGAGAGCCAAACCCAGCCACATCACCGTGAAATCTTAAAGAGGTTTCCGGATCACACGGCTCCGTGGGCCACGTCTTCATGCTGGGAGTCAAACCATATGGATCATTTAGTAAAATACACAGAGTTCTTCCTCTCAAGAATAATTTATGGACTCGTTGTTTCATGCATGTGGCTCGCTCGAAGAAAACGAGACTGGCTGTCCTCTGGCTGACTTGTTTTCAATACTAAAATGTTTCACAAAAGAGACTTTCAGAGTGCATCCGCAACCCCGTAATGTTATTGAGACACCATTAGCCATCGTAACCGCTTATTCCAAACCAATATGCATCCGTAAATGCGTCCATTCGCACCCTTTAGAGATTCCATTCACACATTTCGCTTGATTGCACGGCCTTGAGATTGAGTCCTCTACATTATCAGATGTGCTGGCTCATATTAACTACATCACAGTCCTCATTTATCATCGAAACCAGCGACAGATTTTTGGATAACACGCCGTGTAATGGAGCTGAAATGATCTGGTTGCTTGAGATAACATCAGTGCACTGATCCCATTGCTACTGACAAGCATCAGTAATTGAAAATGACAAAGCGATAGCGCTCTCCATCTCATGAGTCAATTCTGGGAGTTATTGCAATATAGTTGTCATGCAGAGCGCATGGCTACTGCTCTAAGACAGTCGACTCGAACGAGAAATGGGCCTGACGTGGGAACCTTATAAGAGGTGAAGCGTCTTTAAATATGCAGCGATATCATTAGTGCCTCGGCCGAGATGTCTCGCTGTACCTTCTGACAGGTTCACTTCTGCGGGTGAATTTCAGGTGTAAAAAACAGAGCCTGTTTCATCAGTAGTCTTGGCTCCCGCAAAGCAGACATATGGCGCTTTCTCAAGATTACTTAAGAATGTGGTTGCATTCGGCTCTTGCACGACATGCTCGTCATTGTCTGATAATTCAGCGACTGTGCAACACCCATCTTAAATAATAATATGTAGGCAGTTTTGCAAGCTTGTGACATCAGCTGTTTTTAACCCTAGAATGCATGACACAAAAACCCTACAGGAATGCATGAAGGGTGTCAACCTGACCTCAAAGCAAATACATCCTGTTTGTATCATTATTTCCAAGGAAAAAAAGTGAATTTGATTATGCACAAATCAAGAAAAACCACAAAACCAGTCAGAAGTGTATTTTTTTTTTTTTTAATTGAGATTAATTGAGCTTTCCATTGGTGTATGGTTTGTTAGGATAGGACAATATTTGTCCAAGATACAACTATTTGAAAATCTGGAATCTGAGGGTGCAAAAAAAAATCTAAATATTGAGAATTTAAAATTGTCCAAATGAAGTTCTTAGCAATGCATACTTCTAATCAGAAATTAAGTTTTGATATATTTACGGTAGAAAATTTACAAAATATCTTCATGGAACTTTAATTGATACCTTAATGATTTTTGACCCATACAGTGTATTTTTTGCTATTCCTACAAATATACCCATGCTACATACGACTGGTTTTGTGGTCCAGGGTCATATTTCTTATTGTTATCGAAGCTGAAAACAGGTATGCTGCTTAATATTTTTGTAAACAATGATGCTTTTCATTTTTCAGGATTCTTTGATTAATCGAAAGTTTAAAAGAACAGTATTTACTTGAATTAGAAGTCTTTAATGTCAGTTTTAATCAACTTAATGCACCCTTGCTGAATAAGTATTAATTTCTTTCCAAAAAAATTATGAGGTTTTATTTAATTAAATATACCAGAAACCAGACTTTATTAGGTCAGTTTGACCTCTGTTTATCCATTCTATGATTAATTGTTGGCTCTATCATTTATATAGACAACAGATAAAGGACAGAGAGTGCTTGGACTGGATTCAGACTCATACTGCATTACGACTTGAGCATTGTCCAGTAAGGCCACAGCTCTGCCATCACCGGTGACATTTGTGTCAGAGCATCCAGTACTTTTCCCCAGTCCTTTGCATCACAAACTCGCATTTTGTTGTCGCATATGACTCTTATCTTAACAATGACAACAGTCTTCCCACTGCCTAGCTCAAGTGCAACTGTCAGGGTCACCCTGTAACAATACTCAAGCTGACCCCTAGCAATCCAATTAGACTCCTGCACTACAGCAGTGAGTAGGCAACCCACTCTAGGCGCTGAGATCATTAATCTGACTGGGGCCAGATGATTGCCCATGATGGCTGCCACATTGAAGGGTGATGAAAAGGTTAGCGTCTGATGAAAGAGGAGACGGGAGATGGTGCACTCATTTGTCGAAGGCCTCTGGAGTAAGTGTCAGCACCCAGAGCTGCGGAGCGGGGGAAAAGGAGTGAAGTGGAGCATCTTTATGTATGAGTCCCGAATCTAGCGCAGACGGGAGACACAGCGCTGGCACTCAAGGCTTTGATTAACAGGCCGACTAGAACTGAGTGCTTTTTTCACTCTCGCACACAGCTTGACAGCGATTTTCCCTTCATTTAAGATAGAATGTAAAACTTTTACAAGGCGGCGCGGGGCAGGGAGTGATTGGACCGGCAATAACGTGCATAAGAAATGCAAATAGTCTCACCTTCATGTGGAAAGTTTCAGGAAGATTGGTCGTTTCAAGTCTCCTGGAATCCAAATTGACCCTAGTCACTTTAATACACACTACCGTTCAAAAGTTTGGGGTCAGAATATGTTTATTTATACTTAAAGTGACAGTTTACATTGTTACATTGTTACAGTTTCAAATAAATGCTGTTCTTTTGAGCTTTCAGAATCCTGGAAAAAATACAGAATGTTTAGAATGCATATTAGAATGATTTCTAAAGTATCATGTGACACTGACGTCTAATGATGCTGGAAATTCAACTTTGTTATCAAAGGAATAAATTACATTTAACATGAAAAACAGTTGTTTTGAATCTGAACCCTTTAACTGTCACTCCCATTTTTGAACACAGACATGAAAATGCATTATTCAGACTTAATTTTTATAATTCATGGATGAAAACATTTTGTAATATGATTTTGATGTACATTTTGCATGGTAATGCAATGTCTGATTTTAAAATCCCTTTCAGAGGATGAATTTTGAGATTTTAAGTTTTGAACTGATATATAATTTCTTATGATATCTAAAGCATGATAGGGAAAAAGGCAATGAAGAAAGTCTTTTGTGACAAAGGTCAGAACTCATATTATGATGTAGATTTTTTTTTTTAAGTTGCACTCTTGACATATATTAATTTATTATTTTTCCTACAAAATTTCTAACACAAAAATAAGATAAAATGTCTATTTAGGAGTCTTAGACCTTTCCAACAATGTATAGTTTGTCATGATTTGATTTATTTGTAATATAGTGAAGTAAACTTAGGTGTCCCACTGGGAGGACGGTGACAGTTAAAGGGTTAAAGGGTTACTCCACCCCAAAATGAAAATTTTGTCATTAATCACTTACCCCCATGTCGTTCCAAACCCGTAAAAGCTCAGTTTGTCCCCGGAACACAATTTAAGATAATCTGGATGAAAACCGACTGTCTTATTGATTGCCAGGTAAATACCACTGTCAAGACCCAGAAAAGTATGAAAGACATCATCAAAACATCATCTGCCATCAGTGGTTCAATCTGAATTTTATGAAGCGACAAGAATACTTTTCATACACAAAGAAAAAAAAAAAACTACTTTATTCAACCATTCGCTGGACGTTGAATATTTTTTTTTTCTTCGCATACAAAAAGTATTCTCGACCCTTCATAAAATTCAGATCGAACCACTGATGGCAGATTATTTTGACGATGTCTTTCATACTTTTCTGGGTCTTGACAGCGCTATTTACCTGGCAGTCAATGGGGGACGGTCACAAACCTCTGGGTTTTCATCCAAAATATCTTAAATTGTGTTCCGAAGACGAACAAAGCTTTTACGGTTTTGGAACAACGTGGGGGTAAGTGATTAATGACAAAATTTTCATTCTGGGGTGGAGTAACCCTTTAATCAAAAATAACTAGGAAATTAGAATATCACCTGGAAATTTGTGACAAAACCAGTCATAAGGGCCAGTTTTTTGAAACTGCGATTTATACATCACATGAAATCTGAATACATAAGCTTTTGTTAGGATAGGACAATATTTGGCCAAAATACAACTATTTGAAAATCTGGAATCTCAGATCTGGAATCTATTGAGAAAATTCCAAAGGAATTTCTTAGCAATGCATATTACTAATCAAAAAGGAAATGTACAAAATATCTTCATGGAACCTGATCTTTACTTAATATCCTAATGATTTTTGGCATTACAATGTATTTTTAAATATTGCTACAAACATACCCATGGTACATGACTGGTTTTGTGGTCACATTTGTTTACAGATTAAAAAGGCTTGTGAACTCATACATAATAGTTGTATTATGAAAAATAACTCTCAGATTTCAGAGAGATATTGTGACCTCTCTTGCTTTGTCCCACCTGGAATGGTCCCTCATTTTTAATCATGTTGTTTGCCATTGACAGCAGGATTATTAAAGAAACGCGTTGCCAAGGAACCACGTTTTGTTACAGCTATCGCGCTTGTTTGTTTTGGCGTCGTTCTCCTCATCGGTCACTGTATGCATGGAATCTCACAGCCAGCGACTCCTGCGATACCTCGAGAGAAAGTCTTCCAGCAGACCTTGAGAGATACAATGAAGGACAATGTTCTCTGGGTAAACATCCCATCGCTTTTCTTCTCTTTTTTCATGTGAAGCCATCAATCACCGCCGGCAACGATTCAGTCTCAAAATGGGTCATGAAACTTAAAGCGACAAGAGGCGTTGTTTATCAAGGTTTATGCAAGCTTCAATCAATCACTGCATCTACTGCTGCACAGAGCAGCCAGTTGGATGCTATATTTTTTTGTCTCACATTGATTGATTTTGAATCATGCACAAAAGCATGCATTGTTCAACTGTTACAATAATGAGACACTTGCATATTATAACGTGAACTGTTTTGCAAAAGCACCTATAATGCTCTGTGCATGCACCATGCACGTGTGCATTTGTGCATGCATCTGAGTGTCAGATGAGGGATTTCTCCACGAAACATCGCTGAGCTCAGCACTTCTACTGCCTCAGTGTCTGTGGCGCGTGTGTGTGCGTATGTGACTTACTCAGCCGTGGCATATATGCAAAGCCAGCTGTATTTCCATATGCTCCAAGTTACCGTTGTCTGAGTTCCACATGACCTGGCCTGGCTCCAGTACTGGCCTGCATTGTAACACCTGGATACAGCAATACCCAGTCTCACCACCACCCGTCCCTTATGCTGAAGCAGGCAAACGCGTTCTTTCTTTCTGACTGCTTTGCAGTTGCTGCTCACTGGAGGAAGTGAAAGGAAGGCTGGCAAAGCAATGTCCAATTTTGGATAGACATCAGTCAGACTGAATTGGTTCGTGTCAAGATTGCACAACATTGGCAGCGTGTTTTGTATCTTAATTATACGCCCACAAAAAGAAATTCAAAAAAGACTGAATGAGGCGTTGGTTATTAATATTTAAAGCTAAGCAAATCATTGATGTTTTTAAGTCTGTTTGTTGTCCGCTAGCAGAAAATCATAAGTTTGATCATTTAGAAAAGGGATTTTTCAAGCTGTATGAAACTATTTGATTTTACTTTTACAAACAAAGTCTTCTAATAGAATATAATAATCCTGATTATCTCAAGTTGACAGAAAGAAGAATAAAAAATACTACTAATAAAAAAATTATCAAAAGTAATTTTAATTTTAATGTAATGGTGATTTTGGCAGCTTTAAGAATATATTTAGCTTTTTCCCCCCCTTTTTTTCTATTTTGTTCTAAAACTTTTTTTCTTAAATAAAAATACAGCTTAATTTTTATTTACAATATGCTGTCTGTTTTTTTTTGTTTTTTTTTTCTATAAAACTGCCTTGTACAATACTTTAACAATCTTATTTACACTTAATATTTACACTTATTTTTAATGCACATTGCAAATAAATAAGAACTGGTGCTGTCAAACGATTAATCACGATTAATCGCATCCAAAATAAGTTTTGTTTACACAATGTGTATACAGTGTATGTTTATTGTGCATATATAAATACACACAAACAGTATTTACGTGTATATATTACAATTGATGTAAGAAATATTTTTCATATATAAACAATATTTTTCTTAAATATATACATGCATGTGTGTGTATTTATATATACATAATACAACAAAAATGTGATTAATCACGATTAATCATTTGACAGCACTAAATAATAACTAAAGTGAAAGTGTATGCACCAATATACAGTATATATTCATACAGCATCTTTTTCAAAATTAGCATTACAATCAGTAACAACAAATCTAATAGGGCTGTCAACGATAAATCGCGTCCAAAATAAAAGTTTGTTTACATATGTGTGAGTACTGTGTATATTTATTATGTATTAGGGCTGTCAAACTATTAAGCGCGATTAATCACATCCAAAAAGTTTGAGTCTGCCTAAAATATGTGTGTTTACTGTGTGTAATTATTATGTATATATAAATACACACAAATTAATGTATATATTTAAGAGAAATTTATTTATGTATTAAATGTTTTCCTTCAGAAATAAATTATATAAATATTATAATAAATACATATACGTGTACATATTTCTTAAATATATACACAAATGTGTTTGTATTTATATATACATAATAATTACCCACAGTACACACACATATATTAGGCAAACTCAAACTATTTTGTATGCGATTAATCATGATTAATCGTTTGACAGCCCTATTATGTATATATACAAATACATACACTTGCATGTATATATTTAAGAAAAATATATTTATATATAAAATATTATTATGTATATTTAATTTAAATGATATATATACAAATATTTAAAATATATATGTATGTATTTATATATACTTTATAATTATACACAGTACTCACACATATATTATATAAACACAAACTTTTATTTTGGATGTGAATTTGCGATTAATTGTTTGACAGCCCCATTATATATATACACACACACACACACATCATTGGCATTCTTTATATACTGTCTTTTTATGCACTTTTATTTTCATTCTTCTTAACAGAAGAAACAGAGAGCATCGGTTCTCCTCATTTTTCTTTAGAAGAGCCTGTACGGACTCACCAGTTCTTGTGGCATAAGGAGGTTTGTCTTTGTTTTAGCATGGGAGAGCTATTTGGGTCGGAAGTTATTTTGGGATGCATTGCTAGAAATACCTGTGGGAGTGAGTAATGGTTGAAATGAGACCATCTTTAAGTTAGTTTGTGTGTGCTCATTTACATATGTTTAGCCATGTTCATTGGAAATCAACAACTTTGTTGTTGTTATTCTTTGATTTATTTTTGTGTATGAAGATACAGATGTCTTTAAAAGCATTAAAGAGTCCAAATAATACAGTATCTATTTCTCCAGCTCTCTTAAAAAGGTTTCATGCTCTGGGCTTTTTGGTATTTAATCATCGACTTCTAATTAATCCAATTATGAGTCATTTGAATCACAGCAGATGTGAAGCCACAAACTCAAGCAGGTGTGAAAAGATCATCCCCCCATCTCAAATCCCAAGGTTTCGCTTTCACTGTTGGCTCGGACTCTTATAATCATTCCTCGGAGGTTGAAACATTACCCACGTGCCTCGAGAACAATAGGCTAGCGTTGCCATCCCAAAGCGTGACTCACCGTCCTCCATTAGCTGGCATGTTAATCACATATAGAGAAAGGGTCAGCATGAGTAAACGGATCCAAGAAAGTGGGAGTCTTGAGATGTCTGGACGCCATCTTGCATCTCCGGTCTACTGTAAAGACAATGTAAAACTTGGCTGTAAATTATTTGCGATAACTCAAAATGGCCACAGTAAGTAGGCTATAGCGGCTCTGCCTTAATGGACTGAACTCAACGAACTCGCCGCGGAAGGGAAGGTGGGGGCTGTCGCGCTTCCCTGAGATGGAGGGAATATGAAAACGGCAGCTCTGCGCTTCCTTGAGGTGCGTCCACTTGCAGTTTGCTCAGCGGATTTGTTCATTTTTAGACCGTTGCGTGCTTGTGTCGATGGTAAGAGGGGATGAGTTTAACTACAGCAACACTTCCACACTGTAGGCAGTATGTGATAATGAAAAAAAAAAATGTTATACTGAGGAGAAAGGAATTCGTTTGCATTTGTGGCAAGGTGTGTGTGTATGAAGATGCTCTCATTGAAGCATTGAAAACAGAAACGTTTTACCGTCTGTAGATTTTGGAATTGATGGATTTAGAACACTTTCTTTTCAAATTTTAGAGCCGTAAAATAATTAAATAGCATTTAGAAAGTCTTAAGTTGTTCAC
>JAHKKF010538030.1:0-23231 GCA_019740295.1 Labeo calbasu
TACACATACACATATATATACACACACACGCATCTAAAAATTATGGCTCTACAAAATTCACCTTTGGCAAACAAAAAAAAAGGTTGAGTGGATGAAAATTTTAAAATACATTCATTTTCTTTTATGTATAAAATGAACCAAAATGAAAAAAAAAAAAAAAAAAAAGGATGGGGTTCACAATCTTAGGTGGGCTAGTGAAGCGAAAAAAACAAACAAAGTGGTGCAGAAAAAGAGAAGCACTAACAAATACATTATGACAATTCCTAGTTGGCAGTTGGAATTGTAGAGGCAAACTTCAAACTTGCAGGGACATGGTTTGTGGTACACTGCTGGCTACACTTAGATTTAACAGCTAAACACATACTGGGCCAAATGCTGTATTAGTTGGGAATGCACCAAATTTCGGCCGCATTTTGAGTTTTCGGCCAACAGAGGAAAAACGTTGAAAATATAAGCCGAAAATATATGGCACACCGCTACAGGCAGTGTTCAGCACATGGGCTTGAACTCTTATTCTAGCCTTAGTATTGTTTTGATAAAATAATAAATAATTATTACAGAGCAGTTTCAGTTTTCGGTTTTCAGCTAAGTGCATCTACAATTTATGGTTTCCGTTTCAGTCCAGAATTTAAATTTTGGTGCATCCCTAGTATTAGTACTAGCCACACTGCTAATCAACAGATGAATTTGTGCAAAAACAGAACAAAGTTTGATTGGACTCTGATGTTTGACATAAAAAAGGGATGGTTAGCAAGCTGGTTAAAACGGTTAATATGTTATTAACTCTATGGTAAATACATTTGTGGCACTGGACCACAAAACCAGTCTTGCATAGCACGGGTATATTTGTAGCAATAGCCAACAATACATTGTATGGGTCAAAAATACCACATGTTCTTTTATACCAAAAACTATCAAGATATTAAGTTCATGTTCCATTAAGATATTATGTACATTAGGGCTGTCAAAGGTACCGGGTTTGGTATTTTCGGTACTGAAATTTTAAAAACGTCCATTTCCCGCACACATTTGAGCACTGTTCAGCCGATTTCTGAACATCGCTGATTGGCCATAGTGTTCACGCGCTCAACAGACATCACTGTGATTGGCTACAATGAAAAGCGCTTCACGCTCCTCACCGAGCGTTCACACATAAGCACAAACGCTCCCGTTGTCTGTTAAGTGCGTGAACACTATGGCCAATCAGCGGTGTTTAACAATTGGCTCAACAGCGCTCAAATGTAAGCGGGAAATGGACGTTTTTAAAATTTCAGTACCGAAAGTACCAAACCTGGTACCTTTTGACAACCCTAATGTACATTTCCCACCGCAAATATATCAAAACTTATTTTTTGTTTAGTAACATGCATTGCTAAGAACTTCACTTGGACAACTGTAAAGGCAATTTCTCAATATTTAGATTTTTTCACCATCAGATTCCAGTTTCAAATAGTTGTATCTCAGCTAAATGTTGTTCTATACTAACAGACCATACATCAATGCTTTAGCTTTTAGATGATGTATAAATCTCAATTTTTAAAAAACTGACCTTATGACTGGTTTTGTGGTCCAGGGTCACATTTTATTATTTCATTCAGCATTATTCGTTCCCCTCTTGTCCCAATCAGATCAAAACTCGTGACTAATTTTTTGGTCACAACCCACCACTGCTATTACACTTGATGATGCACTGACATCGAAATTGAGCAATCTGATAATTATGTTATGATGAAGTGATGTATAAACAGGCCAATTTAGGTTTCCATCTTGGATGTTTTCTTGTTTTTTCTTTTTTTTTTGCATTTAAGCTGTCGCATCTGCATCTGATATGCACTAAATTTAAAACGGGCATCAAAACATTACAGCATACAAAGGTATTTTTAAAACAAAAGATAAAATTGGCAAACCAGGCCCTGATTATCAGCTTCCAAAATCAGCCAAACTACAGACAACATGCCTGATAAATCGTACATGTATGTATTCTGTAGTGCACCCTCACTCTCACCTTCATTTTCAGACAATTGGAAGATCTCTAAACCTGCGGACATTCAGGCATGTTGCTAAGCAACCTACTCACGCTACACTGCAGGGGGACATGTGATGGACGTAACAGCAGATCTAGCAGCACAGGTTCAAACCAGGGAAGCTTGATATAGTATGAATTTCTTTTCACAGCTAATGCTTTAAATCGACTAAGGGGAAAGTTCACAGACTAACGCAGAATGTATTTTTATTTATTATAGCAGCTGGCCATCTACTTCCTGAGGTAGAGGAAGGGCAAAGGACAATTAGCGGTAAAGAGTGACATCAATTGCCATGGAGATGCTTCTCTGGTCCAAAACAGTTAGATTTTTTTTCCTAATAAGCCTCAAAAAAAAAAAAAAAAAAACGAACAAGAACAACTGGATGACTGATTTCTAACACAGGCCGTTTACTCCATGAGCATCAGCTAACTGCTGATTTTTGAGAATTAAATGGATCAGACAAATGTGCCAAAATCATACGGAAGTGTAAATGGTAATAGCGGTGTTCTGGCGCTTAATTAGAACATGAAAGAGACTGTGAGAGTGGGATACAGTTGAGACACCAGAGAACTGACAGGAGATGAGGGGCAATGTGTTCTCTTCATCACATGTCATAAAATCAACACGACCTTACACCTTTACAACACCAACTCTCACTCACAATCACCAAAGCCTTTGAATAGATCTTGAGCACTTTCATCCTAGAAACAGTACTACCAAAACAACAAATACCACCAGTGTTTCCCCTGCTATTATATTAGGGGGTTATATAGCACGGAAAGCCACGAAATTCGTACATTTTTTTATGAATAAATCAAAATTGGGTCTGTTACTTAATTCAAATTGCGATATGGACAAATGTCTGTGAATATTAAAACGCAAAAAGATGATTTAGATATGAATGTTGCACGTTCCGCTTGGCTCTGTATGAATGGCGGAAACAGGGGTTTGTTTACTACACAAATTGTGAAGCACACGTGAGGCTCGGGGTGATTTTCAGTCTCTGTGTCTCATTATATGACGACATGAACAACATCTCCTGAGCTGCTGTTAGAGTCATTTCATGTGAATTTTACCGTTTCATTTGAGAAAACTAGCATCATATCATACAGTATACGCACAGAAACTTCACGGCAACCTGCCAAAAAAAGTACGGTTTAACGTGTAACAGAAATATATTACTTTATTACTTTTGTACAGTATAATGTACTTCTTTATATATTCTATTTCTGGACAATTTAAATAAAACAATTAAATGATAAAAAATAAATATTACAACCAGATTAAGCACTTTATTGTAGAAAAAAAAAAATTCTACAATTATTATTAAAACTTTTTTTTTTTTTTACAGAATATTCAAACAAATTTTCTTCCATATATTAATTTTAACAGTAAACCTCTGTTTGTCTGCCAAAAAATAAAAGGGTTTAATTTTCATTTGATTAAAAATAAATAAAATGTTCAATGCCTTCATTTGATTATCAGAAAAATTAAAACACAAACATTTCCGAAAAACTTCTCTCTTTTATTTCTACTGAGAGTAAAGTACCGAAAAAAAAGTTCCCCTGCCCCATCCATCCCCCTACCCCCCAAAGCTGTGAACCTAGGGGAAACACTGTCCACCATATCTAATCCACTAACCTCTGAACAGATTTCTGAATTGATTTAACTTCTAAATCAGTTTCGAGTATAGCAGGAAAATGGGTGGGACTACTGAATGCAAGTTTAAGACAAGGTTTTTTTTTGTTTTTTTTTTGAACAGCACACACTGCTTTTATTGATTTTACTTCATCACTTTTGCTTGAGACCAACCATTGAATTTCACATGTGGCACAATAAAAGCAAGTAAACATGTCTTATTAATAAAGCTTCAATTCAATCACATACATTCACCACATCACCTGCAATGTCCACTTTTGTTCAAAAACCAAACATTGCCATTTACTTCTTCTCCCTTTCATGTTCCATTCCAACAAACACACACACACTTGCCCTCGCTCCCTTTCAAACACAAAACAGTTCGAAGAGCAAGTTTCTAGTTCCCAACACTTGCCAATGCTTTAAATAAGCTTGTGGTTGAGCAGCAGGGTATCAACTTCAGGAAAGCCAAAGACACAGCACCAAACTCTCACAAAAGGACTGTGCGGCCTTAAAGTAGAGGATGGTGGAGTTGTAGGGGAAAACTCTCCAACGAGTGCTCATGGGTGCGTGAAAGCTGAACTAGATAGGGCAGGACAGACCTCACACCTGCTCCAGCAACAGCTGCTCTCCATGTCTCTGACACTCCCTGTCCTTTGCTCTCGGCTCCACTCCCCTCAGCATTGCCCAACACCTGCAACCACCCACCACCTTGTCGCCTGCCTGCTGTTTCCTTCTGCATAGGTGCCAGGGCACTACGCACACAATCGCAAACCCAGCAAACCACACAACATGCCAAACTCAAATATCTAAGCAGACCACTGAAGGATAAAATAGCTCAACCATAAAAGTCATCCACATGACTTGTGCACTATTTCAAGTCATTTGAAGGCATACGACAGATTTGAGTTTGACGAAAATCTTTGCTGCAGTTCTCAAATCTCTTATGTAGAAGATATTATGGCTCTACAACTGCCCTCAAGACATTGTGAAGCCATTAATGTATTGAGATGCCATGTTTTAATGTGCACAAATGCAAATACGATTAGAGAGATGACAGAAGGAAAAACAATTTTCCAAAATTCCACTAAAAGCTTACTATGGGCCTTCCACTAGACCCACAAAACTGAGTTGAGAGTACTACTATTAGAGCAGCCAGAATGTTTACTGATGAAGATGTAAAGCAAGGGGAGAGTTGAACTTTGTGAATGACAGGCATTCAAAGGGTTAACAGCTTTGTGTAGGGTCAGATTCTGAGCATACCTAGTAATCTGCCTAGGCAAGAGCTGTCAGGTCAGAGTGATCCAAAGGACGCATAGGTGTGAGCACAGTGAGCTTTAGACCGGGCCCCAGCGCTGGATTACAGCACCTGTGTGCTCCAGTCCTTGACCTTGAGGAAGCCGTGGGGCCTGTTATTGCATCAGTCTGGAGTTATCAACATTTTTGCCAGCTCTCCTTAGTACTCACACGTTGTTCAGAAAAGGCAGTGACATCCTCTTAAAATGCAAAACACTTGATATTACAAGATACGGCAAAGAGAAGAAGCACTATGTAAAATCCTGCCCAAAACACACCTAGATTCTCAGCTTGTCCCAACATGCAAGGTTTCAATCCTGCAATGGTTAGGAAACTGGTACTCTGAGAACAGGTGTTGATTCATATTGCGCATATATTATTGATGCTGCTGTATCTCTGGGAGAGTCTTGAATGTGTTGTAATTACCATCACCAAATAAACAAATATAATCCCACTATTACAAATTCTACTCAAAAATTTGGCCTGCAGCTTTTGTCTATTTTGCCATAGCATCTGATTCGAGCTGACTAGACATCTTTTAACCTCTGTGGTTTTGCCGCCTCCTGTGTCCGCACACTCTAAATTCCATCCTGGAGATTCAAGCAGCTCTCCACCACTCTGCCAGACCATGACATCACTCCTCCAAAGCTGCTCTATATTTAGCTGCTCACCCCCCGTTGAGCCTCACAACTCTAGGCCTGGCTCACCCCTCCCACTCCTTACGTTCTCTTTCCCTCAGATGGCTCATCCCTCGCCGAGAGATGAAGGGGAGGGGAAAAGATTCGGTGAGTTGAAAGAGGAGAAAGGCGGGAGGAAGCGTAGAGGAAGATAGAGGGGAGGTGATTGAGATGGCATGAGCTATGGCACCATAAATAAGAGGCAACCTCTATAAACTGGCTAGCCTCTGCAATGCTCCCAACCTCCCTTCTGTGCTCTCACGCAATTTCATCAGTCTGCCTAGCCACGCAGCTCGGCATGGATGACGGCTCTGCGCTGCAACGCTTCGCCTGCCCAACCAAGGAACAAGACGTGGAGGGGTGGAGCAGCAGCGCATCAAAAAGAGAAGGGGAGAGGAAAGCACAAATTTAAAACTGGCATTTGAAAATCCTCCTGGCACAGAATAACATCCTGGCCCGTGCAGCAATTTATTCTCAATCACCTCGCTGAAGTCAAAGCGTGGTGTGCAGAGGAGGCGGCGCCAGAGACGGTTAGGCCGAAATTGCCACGCTCAGCATCTGTGCACAGACAGGCTTTTTACAGCCATTCCTCGCTGTCCCAGCCAGAGAGAACAAGGCTGTGCAGGTCTAAGCAAAACATCTGGCGAAAGGTTTAGAATCGGTCGTTCTTCAAACTCTCGGAAAACTACGACGCAAGCCCTGGACAAGAAATCTCCAGTCTCACCGGCAGCATTCGGTGTCCTAGCAGTCTAGAGCACCGGCCAAATGAAACTTGTGAAGCACTAGGCATACACTTAGCAGTTGGTGATGGAAAGTCCGAAAGCCGTGCCAGAGGAAAGTGTGATGGGGATGGGTGGACTGGCCTGTTTTATAATGTAACATTGTTTTAGCCACAGGCAGTGCTGTACTTTTTGGGTTCATACAGAAATTTCACAGGTTGACTATAGCGTCACCATCTTTTAGATCACGTCTACTATAACTGACACCTTAAAATGGGTTTTATAATCATTCTGTGAAAAAGGCACAAAACCAACTGAACAGCACTGCTTTGTTTGTCCAGCAGTTCTCTGAGGTCTCATGACGTGGCGTAACCCACAGGGCCTGAAGTGCTGTGCCTTTGCCATGGCTTTGGCAGAGAACGAAAAAGAGAAGGGGGGTGGCTCGTGTCTCACTAAAGGTCACAACGCTGGAAAATCTCAACTGGACGTGTCTGTAGAGCTGGAAATCTAATATGGAGCAGACAGACGTGGCTTTTTATTTCCC
Organism: Labeo calbasu; assembly: GCA_019740295.1. Classification (NCBI taxonomy): domain Eukaryota; kingdom Metazoa; phylum Chordata; class Actinopteri; order Cypriniformes; family Cyprinidae; genus Labeo; species Labeo calbasu. The sequence goes on from JAHKKF010538030.1 coordinate 6,899, forward strand.
CTGACCACAGCGCTCCAAAGTACAGCAGCAGGAAAGACAGGAGCTTGTACAAGTAGCCACTTCAGCCTTCAGCACACTGATCACGGTGTCAGTGAAAGGCCAACAGAGATGGGCTATATGAAAGGATACAGTGTCTACTCAAATGCATCAAGAACTAACCCAGACAACTATGAATGCTTTTGAAATTTTCAGTTTAAAGGTGCTTTACTAGCATGACCAAAAACAAAAAAAAGTAATTACTATAATAAAATATGAAAGAGCATTAATTATGCTGGTGACACATACTGTGCTGATAGATGCATTTCCATACTATTTCCTCTGCATTTCCATTTAGTCATAAGCTCAGAAGTGTTAGGTTGATATATTAGGTGCGTTTGTCTCAGTAGGGGCAGGTGAACAGTATATCGGGCTCATCTCATTCCCAGTCACGTAATGTGCTGATGCTTACTTCTCTGCCCCCCATGCAAATTGTGCAGTCCAACGGGCTGTTGTCAAGGCAACTGCAAGTGGCCAGCCCTATCGCATACGAATGTACAAAACCCTTCATATTTTCAAAATAGCTACTAGGAATGATTTCAAGTGTTCAACAGTAAACAAGAGTGTTGTTTCATCAAAGATTAGACATGTGAAATGCATAGCAGAATATTATCTCATATTTTGCTACATAACTGCAGAATCAGACTAATTTTAGTACAAATAGAAGTAACAGTGAAACATTTTTATTTTGGGGTAATCTACGCTGCCCCATTACTTAGGATACTTCATTTTGCAGATAACTGCCAAATTACCAGCACTGCTGCTGATTAAAACAGGTATCATTCTTACAAAATTTAAGCAAAATATATTAGGCAAGCTCTGAATATCCTCGTTCTTATCAAGGGAGCACATAAAGCCAATCACTGCAAACACAGAGATGCATTAGGAGCACAATACATCCACAGAAAGCAGCAGTCATGGTTAAAATAGCCACACAGTAACCATGACAAAATGTAGAAGCAGCAGCTGGCAAACTCAAGACCATGCTAACCAAGAATGAGGTTTGTTTACTTCACAACTGAGCCCTTTAAATATATTTTAGCAAAAAATACCGAGCCAAAAGCAACAGTATGCTGCCAAGGATTAGAAGAGGAGAAGCTAGTTTAGGAAAGAGACAAACCCAAGAGTGGAAAAGATCCATGTAAGAGATAATCAAGCTTACGTCTTTGTATATAGAAATAGCTTGAACATAAAGACCTGCTCATAGCACATCGAATCAGGACGAGAGTCGAGACGGAAAAAAAATAAAAAATAAATACTGAACTTACACTAAACAGGCATCAGTCAAGCTTGACTAGTGGCATAAGGCCTGGTCAACCTTGCAGTTTGTTCTAGCAAAAACTGCTCAAACAACGTGGAAGAAACTGACGAACACAAACGCACAGTTTGGTTTGTTTTATGGGTTAACAACTAGTTGATGCAGCAGTAAAAGTGTGTCCATTTGGGAATAGCATTACAGAAAAGTATTTTACAGAAATAACTGATTTATAAGATTGCACAGATGACAATAAAGATCAAAGATTTGATGCTAACTTTGCGGAGTGCTGGTGATCACTAGTGAAGCACTGGTCTAATACCAGGATCAATAACGTCACCGATATGGACTTTTTTGCAAGACGGTATAAACAGAAAGGACAAATCCAAAAGCCCTTTGTACTATGAAAGTTTTGCACATTGAAAAATTAATAATATTGAGCCCACTTAATTGTTCTGCTGTACTTATGATATCAGTTTTCATATTAAATTCTATCAAAAATGTACATTTCACTTGTTTTTTTTTTTTTGTTTTGTTTTTTTTGTTTTTTCCAGTTCCATGAATTTACCTGATTTTACTATGTTTCAGTATTAGGGCGATTCTCACAAAATCTTAGTTTCAAAGATTTCAAATATGAGATTTTTAAAGATGTTTGTATCAACAAATGTCCTTAAGAATTAAGATCAATTTCCAAAATGTTGGCGAGCATAAAAAAAAGTTTTACTAACAATGGCATGTTTATTAATAAACCATTTAAATCATAATAATGAGCCTTTAACTGCCTACATAGCCTAATAAGCGCTCAAGCACAAACATAAAGCCTGCCACAGCACAACGGCAGAAGTAATGATTATGAATGGGTCAGGGAAAAACCGTAAGGAGGCTGCATTAACTTAAATTTACTGATAAACTAGTGCTTTTTGTTTTCGGCTTAAGAGATGAATTTGGCGATGCCGACTTGTCATCTCCGCAGTAGTGGATGCTCCAGTATGCAATGTTTTATACGGATTACATAATCTGAGAATATTTGTTTTGTAAGAGAATTGGTTTGTAAGGCAAGAATACAGAGTTTTAAAGCGACGCACTCAAGTTCACAGAGAGATCAGATGGCAGAAAGCGCAGGCCATTTGCTTTCATTATTTTACAAAAGTACATTTTGATGTTTTTGTGAGTGCACACAAATATACAGAGTGTTTACAGATTCGAAAGATGTATTACTCTTATCTGTATGAACAAAAAAAAAAAATGACAGAGTATTTTAAGTATATTTCCATCTGTCATGCAGTAAGTGTGCTACTATTCAGTAGCTTCCACACTCCGCACAAACACCTGAAAACACATTTTTCGGTTAACAATAGATTGAGTGACCATGTAAAGCTACTACTACTTACATATTTTAAATGACTAGCCATATTTGGCATTGACGAATGATACGTGAGTGTTTGGATGTCCTGCCCAATGTACTCTATTACCACACAGACCAGCCGTTAATGATCTGTCTGTCATGGACTGCGTGACTTCCCTACTTCTTGTGGATTTTTTTCCCTCCGACTAAAAGACTTATACAATTTTGGCCGACGAAGCCTATTCTGAAAGATTAACGGTAAGTTGACTATTAGGGGGCAGCCCTACTAACAATTTAACACCTTTTTGATGTGTGCATACATTTTAAAGCTAAATACTATTTACCTATTTATTAAATAAACATTAAAAAAACACATGTTGGGGTAACGATACATAGGTTATGGAAATCAGGTTGATGATTTCGAATATATTGACTGGGTACTGGAATCAGATTGGTACATATATAAAAAAAAAAAAAAAAAATTAAAAAAAAACGTTTTAAGTGTACCCCTAGTGATCACAGCACATAGCTAATGTGGAATTTTAACTACTCCATTTTAAAACTTCGCACTGTTTGTAAAATATGTCAGTAGGGCTGTCTGTGTTATTACAGACATGGATAAGAGCTTTTGATTTTTTTTTTTAAGCCTCCAGAAGAGCCCTGAACTCCATTTACTACTGTCCTACTCTCTCTCCACATCATACACCCTTCTCCTTTCCATCATGCCCTCTCATGCTAATAATATTATTGATCTTCCACCCATTCACATCACATCCAGCCTGTATAATATTCAGCCCTCCCGTCTCAATTCCCCAAGCAGCTTCTCCAGAAGAGCAGGCAGCATTTTTAACCCATCAGACATGGCACGATGATGGAAGATGATCTGATGGATGCGTGCCGAAGGCCCGGTGCGGTTTAGAGGACGGCAGGAGGCAGGGGCTGCGTGCTGGTGTGGGCAGGGGCGGCTCTCTCAATATGCAGCACACGTTTCCAGCTGAGTGGAAATATTCATGATGCAAGCTCATGTCTTTCAATCGACAGGCACTTTCAGCCTGATCAGCACTGTGGCTCTGAGAGTAAAAGCAGCTCTGGCAAAGGCAGAGACGCCCAGATTAGACTGGCATTTCACTTTAGCTGATATAGTCATAAGAGCAGCAAGGGGATGACAGGGGAAGAAAGACTGAAAGAAAGAGAGCGCAAAAGAGGAACATCAGCTTCAGGGAAGGAGGTACAAGGAGAATATACAATGAAGGATAAGAGAAAATTGATGGATAAAAGAGTGAGGGACAGAGAGAGCGACAGCAGAGGAATAAGAGGGTGAAAAGCTACAAGTAATGCATCTGTGCTTTCTCAGCACTTTTACAGCACACCCTCAATTAACAGTCCTAATGGCTTTAATATTTATGATTAACTCATTGGCACTGTCTCCACTGGCACGGCCACTTGTAAAGTACTTGTCCATTTGTATTTTGCGAATCCAGTAAGTGGCTACGTCATAACCAGGAAAATGTGCAGTCAGCAGGTCATTATCACAACATAAACCCCTTTAGGGTGATACAAGACTGTTACAATTCAAGACAGAATGCAGTTCACCCTAAAGGGGTTAATTTCATTATAATGACCAGCTGACTGTACATTATGCTTGCATTTGGTGCAGATTTGCCTTTAAATGTAAACTTTAAAACAGGAACAGAAACAGGCTTGTGGGAAATTTCATCGTAGTCTTAAGGACTGTTCACATCAAGGACTATAACCATACTGATAAGTATACACCAGACTGCATGACGTGCTTCTTACAAACAGAATGTTACCGTGTGTTGGTGTAGACATTAATAGAGTTATCGTTGATGTGAACAGGCCTTTACTGTGATTAGCTCACTTGGCTTTTAAAGCAATGGAAGTCTTCATCAGGAAGTTAAATGACTTATTATGCAAATTTGACAGCTGTGACCATGTATCCTCATCTACCTGGAAAACAGGATGACAGTACATAGACATGCTGACATGGCAGAAGTCTCAAATTAGTCATGGTTTTAATGCATGGGCTTTAACATGCTTGCTTATTCATTGAATTTGCATTTTCAAATCCCACAAATCCCACTCAAGACCTTACTCCCGCTGGCCAGAGACAGGAAAAGACAGAATGGAACAGCAAGAGAGATAGAGAGAGAGTCAGTGGGGGTGAGAGAGAGAAAACCCAGTAATAAATCTGGCTGATGCAATCTAATGGAACATTATATTAGGACGGGCTCAGTGCTCAGTAAATAATGGAGTTCTTACAGTCAGAGAGATAATGCGCCCACCCTGGGGACAGAGAGAGAGAGACTGAGATGGAAAGGAAGAGACAAAAAGAAAGAAACACTATTAGGGATGATCACTGCCCTGCCATTGCATTGATGACGGAGCCACGTCACTCTGGTCATGCAGGTGACACAGGCCTCAGAGATGAGTCTGGACTTCAACAGTTTAAGAGGTCAGTTAAAACTCTGGCAAAAGAAACAATGTACTGTATTATGAACAGGTGAAAACCTGACCAGGAGAATCACTTTCAACCACCTGCACTGCATATAGGTTGTCACTGAATTATTGTAAACATTTAGTGAGAAGTTTAAAAAGAAAGTTAAAACTACCGTGGCATACAGCTATGCAGTGATTATAGCAAGTGTAATTACACAGGAAAGACATCTCTTCTGCAGTAAAAGAAAGGGTGGAAGAGAGGAAGAGAGATAATGAAAGAAATACGATGATCGCCATGCTATTTCAGTTCAGAAATAGGCTATAAGCGACATGGGCGCTGTGACTCACTCACAGAGTGCCTCGGTGACAAAAACAGACGGATGTGGCGCTCTCTGAACCTAGTTTACGGTGAAATGGCATGAACAACACATTCCTTTCAGGCAAAAAAGGCTGAAAGCGAGAACTTGACAGCAACAAGCCATTTCCTCATCAATGAAGACTAATTCAGAGAAGAATTGACTAGTAGTACCTATAATCCAACTATTTAGAAATGAACTCAATATTATCTAGTGTTCCCTGGCATGACCAGCAAATATACCCATGACAGCACATAATGTAGTAAAAGCATTAAACACCAATCTGCTGAATGGGTCTCTTTGGTTGGGTTTTTCTGACTGCTCCTGGCAGTAAGTCCAAGTCAAATAAGAGCTGGTGACAAGAGTAGTAAACCCCTTCCAAGTCTGACACTGTAGGGGTCTGGCAGACTCCACCGTAGAACGACAGACAATTTAATGTAGAAAATAAACCATCGTAAAAGGAAAGCTTTCAATATTAGTCTATTGCAAACAGTTTCACCAGTTGCCGACCTTGCTGGTTTTAACTTGATTGTAGTTAGCTAAACATCAGGTTCAAACGTTGTTTGAAATCCGTGTTTCAAAACATGCATTGGTCACGGACCATTTCTCCAATACATTTCGTATCACTTTGATCTGATTCACTTAAAAAGTATCAGCTATGCATACTTCTTTGGGAAAAAAAAAAAACATTATCGGTCAACTGGCAAGTAGCGGCATTTAATTTATTACCAAAGTGATTCTTGCTTTCATTCGCTTGGGGAGTGTTCATTTTGTACCCTGTTGGCAACTGTTCATTCAGTCCTGGGTGCAATCTGAGGCCAAGCAACAGCCGTTACTCTCACATCTGGGCCTGAAAAGACCCACGGCAGTTTCTCTCTCTGTCCAGCGAACAATACAATGGGATTTAGGAAGGGTAAAAAGCTCCTCTGTCCGTCATTGAGAAGCCAGAGGACCCAGCGAGAGGTCACGGAAAAGGCCACTTGTGTCCTGAAAGGTTGCCTGAGTGAAATTACAACTAGAGCTACACAAAAGCAATACGGAGAGAGTTGCCGTGCACTCCCAGCAGAGCGGTGAACAGAGCAGGAGGGGTGAGCAACGTGACATTGGCCAACCCCTGGATCTCCTTTCAGGACAAAGGTCAGGCCGCTGGGCCTATAATACACAGAGCTCCCTTTCATAGCCCAGCAGCGCACAAAGAAGAAAGCCTGAAAAGAGCAGAGACCTGTCTCCTTCTTGACACCCATTTAATTTAGTTCTTTTTTCCAGGCTCTCTTCTGCTTCTCTCCGTTAGAGATGTGACGGGCCTCAGGGACGTCCGACGAGTAGAGGGGAAAACTGCCACGTACTGAGTCAAAACACCACCTTCACATCGCTTTCTCAGATCTCTTCTGTGCTCTTCTATCCACTGCACTGCTATGCAGCTAAATAAAAGTGCAGATTACCACTATGATGCTCATACTGACAATGCTTTTATCACTGAAGTTCTCCAAATGGTTGTACTGTTGGTTGCCAGTAGGCATTCAAAGTTGTATTCAAACTGTAGTAGGCGGTGAATCACATGAACTTTACTTTCTGCACTCCAATTTGTTTTTATCGTATTGCATCACCGTATTTGCATGAACTCAAATGGCCCCACCGCCAACAGTCACTGTCGCTTGTTGCTTAAACTCATGCTCATTGACAACAAATGACTAACAGGCCAATCAAGAGCATGACACTTCTGATTTCACTGCTATACTGATGGCATTTCCTCTTAGCAACTGATCAGCAATCTCAAGAATAAGAGAAAACTATGTGCTTACTTAACGCATGGCACTAGTGAAATCAGATGACCCAGTTAAAGCAAAAGAGGACAATAAAAGTGCGCACCAACTTGCCAATCCAGTTAAAACATACAAGAACATCAAGAATCTTTCTGAAATCAGAATGAGGCTCACAGCTCTTTCAAACATTGATTAGGTGAAGTTTTGAACAACAACAATTAAAAATGACATTCAAAAAGTGCAGTTGTGTTTACAATTCATGAATGGCTACAAAAAGCAAATCAACAAAACAAGTAGTAAAAGAAACCCTTTTGAGACAAACTGGAATAACATGTAATGCCGCCCAACCTTTTCATGTGAAAAGTGTTACACACAGACGAGGGCTGTGCCAGTTTAAGTCATCTGACCGAGATGGCTGCCTGCCAACTGATATTCCAGGGTGTGGCATGTCTGCACACACAAAAACCAGAGCAAAACAAGCCTCTACTGAAGCTTTCATGGCATTGGATGAGGGGAAAAGGGGGGAGGGAGGGAGCAAACAGACAAGGGGAGCGTTCTGGACTTCCTCTTTTGGAGGAGGCCATATGTCCTTGTGCCGCCCTGCCGCCCATTAGAGACCTCGACAGTTCACGTGAACTTCGGACAGGCTAGAAGGAAGCGGGGAGGCTGAGTAAGATGGCGGACTAAGCTTGCTAGGCTGGACAGATGGGGCATGTGTGGCGTGGGAAGGGTTAAGTCTGAGCAGGCCCCATCTGCCGCCTCGTCTGTTGTGCAGGCTGGCTGCTGGCCCCTGCACGGCTCCAGCAGAGAGAATGGCCACTAAGTCGAACTGTGACTTCTTTCCATCTCTGAGCAGCTGATTACCCACAGATGCCCAGAATGCCCAGCCCCTTCTCAATAAAACTCTTGATTCCGTCAGAGAAAACATTTTTTAGCCCTTTTATGGGATTCAATGTATTTCTGTGTTCTTTGTCTTTGCTTTAAATTGCTTTAAATGGTGATTTTATTTCAACCAGACAACATAGCTAATTAGATTCAAAATGTTAACTTGAAAAAGTCAATATTAAGTTTAAAATAATCAAGGCATATTTTTGCACAACATTTTTACACTAAATGAACTAAACTAAATACAAACATGCATTATTTATATGCACCACTATAACCTAACGAATAATTAAGTACTCTTTTTTTTTTTTTAATAATTTAAATAATAGAATGCATAAAGCATAGCACTTTTGTGAAAAACATTTTAAACGATGGAGCAGATAATTCATCGAATTAGTTTATAATCAATTAATTGAAATTAACAGTTTAAAATGAAACACAGAAATTCAAAGATATTTACATAAAAAGCATATTTGCTACAAAGATTCTTAAAGGTCTTAAAGGAGAAGTCCACTTCCAGAACAAAAATTTACAGATAATATACTCACCCTCATGTCATCCAAGATGTTTATGTCGTTCTTTCTTGAGTGGTAAAGAAATTATGTTTTTTGAGGAAAGCATTTAAGGATTTTTCTCCATATAATGGACTGCTATGGTGCTCAGAGTTTGAACTTCCAAAATGCAGTTATAAATGATCCCAGCAGAGAACGAAGGGTCTTATCTAGTGAAACGATCGGTTATTTTCATTAAAAAAATACAATTTAAATACTATGTAATCTCAAATGCTCATGAACTGGAAAAAAAGCAGAGTTCAGGCAGAGTAAGACAAGACGAGCGTTTGACATTAGAAAGTATATACATTGTATTATTTTTATGAAAATAACCAATCGTTTCGCTAGATAAGACCATTCTTTCGTAGCTGGGATTGTTTACAACCGCATTTGGGATCGTCTGAAGCTCCATTTAAACTACATTTTGGAAGTTCAAACTCGGGGCACCATAGAAGTCCACTATATGGAGAAACACCCTAAAATGTTTTCCTCAAAAAAACATTTTCTTTATGACTGAAGAAAGACAGACATGAACATCTTGGATGACAAAAAGGTGAGTACATTATCTGTAAATTTTTGTTCTAGAAGTGAACTTCTCCTTTAACATTCTCATGCTGAAATTACAGGATTTTTCCTGGATCACAACAGGTCTTCAGTCACCCATACACACAGTCCTAAGTGCCCTAACACTGTGTCTACACCGGACGTGAGCGGGGCGGCGCGACAAAATACATTATAACCCATTACAATCATTGATGCTGTGTACACTGGATGAATCACGGCGCAGTGCGACACGACAAATCCCCGACAGTAAACTGCTACCGCATTCTATTTATGACGTGCTCACACAAAATTCAAATGATTTGCAACGGTCCCTTTGTTGCGTCCAGTGTAGACAGACTTTAGCTGTTGTGGCGCGACGCTGCGCGACAACTGTCGCGTCCAGTGTACACACAGTGTAACCATGTGTCAAGTACTGACAAAATAAATTTAAAAGAAATAATTTGTCATATTACCCGATTAACAAGCATTAGAGCACTGGTGACCATCTGTTTCATTATAAATAGGGATGCACCGAAATGAAAATTCTGGGTGCACTTGGCAGAAAACCGAAACTGAAAATGCTTTGTAATAATTAGTTTTTTTCGTACAAATTATATAAAGAATTTTTTTTTAAAGACTTTTCAATTCAACTTAATTTTCATGATAATTAAAAAATATATATATATTTGTCCTGGTTTTTTTTTCAGAATTAAAAAAACCTTTTACTGAAAGTAACAATAAAATTGGACAAAGAATCATGAAAGGTAATGCTATTGCAAAAAGCAACAAGTACACAACATAGAAATTTCCTGTCTGCATGTTATTTGAGCGGACTTTGCTTTTTCTAGTGAGCATGAGAGGTACACAAGTGGAACGCACATTCAGTGGAAAATTGAGCGAAGCATCACACTGCGTATCGACGACAACTAGAGAGAGAGTGAAACCTGCGAGCTAAAGACTGCTGGGTGGTGTGGTGTGGCATACATTTTCTGCTCATATTTTTGGTGGCTGAAAATTTGGTGCATCCTTAGTTATAAATCTTACAGTGACAGAAATGTCTTAATTTTTTGTCAAGACGTATGCAAAAACAAAACAGTGGAGGTGCTTAAAATGACAAGAGCCTCTTATGCATTCACTGAGGGTCCTTCAGTGAAGTCCTTCACTAAACAACTTCCCCCATGGCTTTTAGTCCAAAAATGTGCTCAGTTGGAGAAAACTTATGAATTATCATTGGTTTACTACATTTCTTTAGAGAGGCCTTTTTTTCTTTAATTTTTTTTCAAATTTTACCCAAAAGGGGCTGATGTGAGCATTATGGAGCTCTAAATTTATAAATGTCTGTTTCACTCATACTCAAAGCTGAAGAGGACAGAAAGTCCACAAGTGAGACTCACAGAAGTCAAAACTTATTACGTTCTAGGAAATCCGTGGACAAAGACATCCAGCTATCGAAGCAGTTAAACTACAGATGAAGACAATAAACAAACAACTGTGCCAATAAATGGTTTATCTGTGTTCAAGTCATGGTGCTAAGATGCTAGCTAGCCCTTCTGCACCTGTTGCCATGATCTTAATTGTTTTATGACTAATTTTGAGAAGAAAATCCACGCATCATCATTGGATCATTGGAATGTTTCTTGTTTTTAACAAGGGCATTTCAAACAAAGGTAAAGACAGCGAAGTGATAAGTCTGATGACCACGCATGGGTCGTGGTACTCTTGTAAAAAGAGCCAAAGACTGACAAGGAAGAGAAGAAATTGTTAAATAAAGTTGCTATTTTTGATTTCTCTGCACATAAAAAGTATTCTCTTAGCTTCAAAAAAAGGTTAATTAATGACAGAATTTAAATTTTTACGTGAACAATCCCTTTAAAAACAGTGACCAACACATGCTATACCACCATCGCAAGTTCAGCATTCATCAGCCAGAAATCACATTAAATGATCAAATAGAGCTTAGTAAAGAATCTTTTTGGCAGAAATATTTCGCCAAAATATTTCAATGTAGGAATAACCCTTATTCAGACAGGTTCTGTTTTAAACTAAGGAGCAAAAATGTAACAAAATTACTGCAACATTCACTAAGTTCCTTAATTTTAAATAGCTAGCAAAAAGTGAAAATATATTGTAAATATTCAACATTAATCGCTGAGCCCTACTCAATACAAGCACTACAGTACACATTTCACTGCAGGAAAGGTAACAACTGAAAGCCACAATTTCAATTCCAAACATAAATTCCTCTCCACAAGTTCAGGCCCATTCTGTGCTGGTTCTGTCCATTCAGCTGGCAGGAATCAAAGCCAGACTCTGGAAGGGGGTGCACACACACATATCATGGCTGCAGTCACTGCAAGCCCTGTGATATGAAGAACACCTGGATCCGGAGGAGCTCGAAGCTCCTCTAGAGTCAAAACACAAGCGAGCACAGTTCTTTCAGTGAGACTCAAGTGAGGTTATGAGCATACACAATCATTCCCACCTGCTTTAAGAATGCTCTCAGATAAGAGCAGCTTTAAAGCATTCAACAGCACAATACACCTCTTCCTCTCTATAAAGAAAACTTTACTCTATACAAAGACCAAACAAAATGTAGATTAGATGAACAACAGGGTTTATTCAACAAATGCTTCCCTGACTTCTAAACTTTTACCTGCTGCAATGGTGGAACACAACAGATTGTGTGAATGATTTGCAGTAACAAAGAAATCGGATGTGATTCATTTTCAACAAAAGTTGGCCATTCGATAGGACAGTGACTACTGACAATGCCACAAAGTTGGAGCAGTGACTAGGATTAGTAGTGCCAACAGGAAGCTCATGTGATCCACCCCAATACAACAGAAACACATAACAGCAACCAACCCTACAGGCAACGTTAAGATATTAAAATGTCAGTGCGAAAATCTAAAGCCAGAAGCAGTGCAAATATCAGGGCCCTATGAACTATGCATTTTTTGTTTTAATGATTTACTTAAATTTTAATAATCAAAAGGCACGTCTAAGTAACTGAATTCATAATATCTAACAATTTAATAATTTATTCAAATTTGTAACAATAATAGTGTAAATAATAGCCTGTTAATACCTGTCTGCTCGCTCGCTCTGTCTTTTTTGGTCAGAATTCTGTTTTATATAATTTAGTATACATTTTTCACAAACATGAATGAAAGTTAGAGAAAGTTAATGAGGACTGTTGTTAAAGTGAGGGGAAAAAACAATGTGTGGTTGAGTACATGTAGTAGACAAAAGTGGTGCTTACATAATAAATACAATGTTTTTGGGTCTGGATTCCACTTTGACGTTCACGTTTTTCACATTACAGACATCATAGGGCCATAAAGTATGCAAAAACATCTACTGTACATACTTAAAGGAGCAGAATGAAAATTTCCTGAATTTACTCACCCCTGTCATCCAAGACGCCCTCTTTCTTTAGTCGCAAAAAACAATGTTTTTTGAGGAAAACATTTCAGGAATTTTCTCCATACAATGGACTTCAATGGTGTTTTTAAAAAAAAAAAAAAAAAAATTATTACTTTTTAACCACACATGCTCATCTTGCACTAGCTCTGCGTTGCACATGCGATGCTCCTTCATGCATTGCATAATCACGATGCAAAAAACAAAAACAAAAGTCACATGCATCTGTGTACTCCAGTCAAAAAATAATTAGGGAGTGGTTAAAAACAAATTTTCCTCTCCAACTTTAAAATCATCCAACATCTTTTTTTTTTTTTTTTTGTAAAGGGCATTTGACTTTCTGTGCACATTCACTCTGTAAAGGTATTTCCGCCTACATCACATGTGCGTGATTACGTAATATGTGAGGTCTAGCTAGCGCAAGCATTTGTGGCTAGTAAGTATATAAATTTGTATTTTTCTTAAATGACTGATTGATTTGCTACATAAGACCCCTATTCCTCAGCTGGGATCATGTAGAGCACTTTGAAGCTGCACTGAAACTGCAATTTGGACCTTTAACCCACTGGCCACCATTGAAGTCCACTATATGGAGAAAAATCATGGAATGTTTTCTTCAAAAACCTCAAATCATTTTCAACAGAAGAAAGGCAGACATGAAGATCTTGGATGACATGGAGGTGAATAAATTATCAGGAAATTTTCCTTCAGTATGTGTAACTTTTTAATGTCTTCTATGTAAAGAACGCGTTAACATCTGCTACAGCACCCATGTGTGGCAACGCAAAGAGTTTTTGTGTTGCTTTATGAATTGTGGTGTCACATTTTAGTAGGCAACAAAATTAAATAGAGCTTGTTTAGCTACAAGAGGTTGCATTCAGATTCTAACACTGAATATATTCCAGGCCAAGGCTAAAGCCAGTTAGTGAGGACAGTGGCATAGGTCTGGTCATGAGCTTTGACAGAACAGAGGTGAAAGAGCCATATGCAGATTACAAAATTTGATGATGCTTACACAACAGGGCACTGGACATTTGAAGAAACAAGCAGCTTCTCTCACCCAATTTCTTGTTTTCACATGGAAATATCACAGTGAGCAAAGGTCAGCACCTCTAATGAGAAAAAAGAAAGGCATGCATGCACACTGAGGGGTTGTGAACAAGGACACTCCATCCCAAGAGTGCTGTTGGCTTGAGACCAGATGAGGGACACATGACAGCAAGGTCACGGAGCACTGTGCTGGGAAAAGGGACTGCGGGACCAGCCCAAGCAGACCGGGATGGATTCTGCTCCCAGGGCTGTTACAGGCCCACAGCTCTCACGCAGTTTATAGGATTTCAGAAATTTGGACAAAATGTTAACAGCACTATTTCCTCAAACCACAGCCTGTCTAATTCACAGACAATGAAAAAAAACAAAGTCATTATGGTCAGATGCTGGTGAACAAGCCTTCATCTCTGGTTTGCATGCACGAAGTAGCTCCCTAAAATAGGTGCTCTGCAATTATAGCACTCAATTAAGGTGTGAGAAGTCACTGCCTGCCATTTAGAAAAACATCCACTCTTATATTAAAGCTGCAGTCCATAACTTTTTGTGTTCAAAATGCACAAAATTTACATAAGCGAGTACATCATGAATCCATTTTTCAAACTGTTTTTGGTTTATCCTGAATACTGTACACTAGGGATGTCACAATTCTCAATATAATATCGAACCGTTCGGTACGACATCCATGGTTCAATACACGCTTGTAAATTGCAGTTTTTCGGTTTTGCAGTTAAATAAATTTCTTGTTTTATTTCTCTTGGAATTTGCTGTATGTGTGCCCGCGATTTCACGTGCTGAAACGAGGAAACGCTTCCCCGCTTGTATTTGAAAAAGCAACACACACAGAGCATCTTCCCTTCTAATGACTTGCAAGCCTTTCTAAACCTGTTGTCCAACAAAAGAGTTATAAAAACAAAAGTTATATACGTAACATAACATAACTTGTTTTTAATTCACAACATCAGTCAAGTGTTTGAACTTCCTTATGTGATCTGATGTGAATTCTTACCACAGAATGAGGCAGACAAATTCTATACTCACATTCTATGTTATGATATGCACTGATACTTCTTTGATACATATGTGGATTTTCTGCACGAGGGCGCCCTCTGACATCCAGTATGAATGAAACCCATTCTATTTTGAGTAAAAATCAAAAAAATACCTCTCTCAAAAGAAAAATTAAGCAGACATATACTAAACCAAGATTTTTCTAGTGTACAGAGGTTTACGGGAGTATTTTGTTAATTTGTTCAAAAACAAAAACAAAAAAAAAACAAAAAAAAAAACACCACACTTAAGTGGCAAGATATGAGAACTGAACCAGAAACCGTGGTTAAAAACCGAGGTACGTATTGAACCGTGGACTAACTGTATTGCTGCATCCCTACTGTACACCTACAGTAAGTTTTATACTCAGACTATTTTAAACTGGTTCTGGTAGGAACTAATGCAGAGTAGCCCAGTACCTGGGTGACTCGTCACAGACATAAACAGAGAGACATAAACATGTTCTTCCACAAGACGCATGCAGTTCTGTTTATATTCTGCTAGAGCGTCAAAGCGCCAAAAGTTACAGACTGCAGCTTTAAGTACTATAAGTTGGTTCCAAGTTGGGAACTGCTATGCTTCTCTTTTCAGATTATGATCTTCATCAGAAACTTGAAGCACAATGTTCACACAGAAGAATTTGGTTGCCGATCCTGTTGAGTACCATGGTGCAGTTAGTGTTACTACAGTAAATCAATGGTAAATGGTGCCGATTTGTTGACTGAAAAGTTTTCTGACTGTATCGTTGCGCAGTATTTCTCCTGTTTGTCAGCGCTGTTTAGTCCGACTTTGGCCGTGTTTAGTGTCCCCGCCAGCAACAGTAGCGAGCGCAAGTGCCTTCGCAGCTGCTGAAAGAGATCCACGTTCATACGCACACAATAGGCTAAAGCTTGCAAAACTCCGGGAAAAGTAATTACTATGAATGTGTCGGAGGGAAATAAGGACATACTTGAATGAATTATTAATAAACTAGTGTTTCTGAGCCAGTGTCGCTAAGATGACGATCTCGCCATCTGCTCACTGGACACGCCTTTAGAGAGAAATGCATCTCTACGGACTTTATAATGAAAGTTTTTGTTTTTGATTTGAATTTTTAGTTTTAAAGTAGTATAATAATAATTTAAAGCTTTCTATAGATATATTTATCTGTAAGGTAAGTATTCGCTGAGTTTCGTTTCATTTTTGTGCAGCGCTCCTGTTCAACACCGAGCGCATCTTGTTTGCTTTCTTTATTTGTACAAAATTTTGTTAATATTGTGAGTGCACGCAAATAATATTACACTCTTTACAGTTCCAGATGATATATTACGCTTGCCTTTATGAGCAAAGATTACGGCGTATTTAAATTTTTTTTGAGAAGGCAAAATTGATCAAACATAGGCTGTGATCAACTCACTGCCTGCCTCCGGTCGCTTGGTCGTTATGTTACAATCTTAATTTAGTTAGGGCAAAAATCTTAATTTAACAAACAAAAATGTTTCAAACACATTTCTAAATTAACTTTATAAAGAAACGAAAAGAAATATAACCACGTTCCTATTAAAAACAAAACTGAGAACCGTCGACAAGGGTTGGGTGAGGTTGTTACGAATTTATGCAACAAATGTTTGTTTAATATTTAC
>JAHKKF010538032.1:9797-37632 GCA_019740295.1 Labeo calbasu
ATTAGCAAGTTTAGATCGATAAATCTGGAATGACTGTCAACTAGCGAAATAACATTTGAACCAAGACTTAAGAGCTTGTGTTAAAGGGCATGCCAAATGAAGCATCGATTCGAGACTTGTTAACTTAGAAATCTCTTTGGTAGAAGCCTCACTTTCTGTCCAGTCATGTGCGCGATTCACTTTGGTGTCTTAATGTTCGACCCCCAGATCTTACTTTGCAAGTACATTTTTTATTGGGACCTATTTAATAATTAAATTTTTAAATTCCCAGTTATACAAGTAATATTTAGAATACAAATTATTTCAGGAAAATTAAATATATGCTATATGCAATTAATATATGTAAAGAAGAACCATTATTCTTATATTGCATCATATTGATATTCGTACTGGCATTTAATGGCACTATTCAGTGGGTAAATTAATTAATCAGAGTCGGAAAATCAACACACACACGGTTAGGCTTTTATTTGTGCATATAACATGGACCGATGTATGGAAATGCGTGAATGCGTCTTCCGACGGAGCTTTAGTCTTTTGGCTGCTTTATTTTTTTACTAACCATCAGATCGCGCTGTTTTCGACAGCTTTGAATATTGTCCCGAAACAATCAGAGGAAAGTCTCGGTGCTTCAAGAGGCTTTATTTGTCCGTCACTCCTGTCAACTGTTTAATGAATGAGTGTCACGTCCTGCTTGTTTACTTTGAACCGGAAGACGCTCCCACTTTTGACGCAAGGCCTCATGGGGCGTAGGAAACTTGTGGATAGAGTAAATTCGTTTTTATAAATGGACTCCGCGATCCCGTCCGCGTATTCGCAGAGAAATTGTAGACGCGCGTCCACGTAGAGACAGAAATGACATGCCATTGTGTAAATAAGATAAATAACATAAGACCATTTCGTTTATTTAATAAAAGAACAAGGTATAGACCTGTTCTATAGCGAAAGGTCACCTTAAATGACTTATGTTGTGATCTGGCGCTATAGAAAATAAAGTTTATATGACTTTGGCCGCCCCCCTTATATAATGGCAGGGGAACACTGTATAACTCAGAATAATTGTTTTCCTGTTATCGTCCTATATTTGCCACAAAGTATGTTGACATCAATATCAAACAAGGATTACTCGTCATTTTGTCAGAAAACTTTGATAGTACATTTTACACGCCAAATGCCGCGGCAGCATTAATTTGTACTCACTTAAGCCAGGATACTACGCGCATGGCCAGAAAGTTTCGACTTCCGCTGTGCTCTTGATTTTAATTTTCGCGCCATAAATGAAAATTACATAACTATTGC
The DNA here is from genome assembly GCA_019740295.1 of Labeo calbasu. NCBI lineage: Eukaryota > Metazoa > Chordata > Actinopteri > Cypriniformes > Cyprinidae > Labeo > Labeo calbasu. The sequence goes on from JAHKKF010538032.1 coordinate 11,097, forward strand.
AATAGAATTAGTGTTCAGTTTATTTTAACATTTTTAACAAAAGGAGAAGACGCTGAAATAACAACACATCAATGGTCAAAGGCAAATGTTCTTGCCTCCAGCGTGAGGTGAGTAAATCTGTTAATTTTCCCTAAGTTGTTATAGGCCTAAATGTGCTGATAGAAATGTTTAGGTTTTACGTTATATTTACAGGTGGACTGACTATAGTGATATACTAGGCCACCTAATCTCATAAATGTGATGTATCTCTTTATTAAGCTGATAAGGTTTTTTTTTTCCATTTTACTTTTCATTCTAACAATTACTTTAACTTATAAAAACATTAGGCTACTTAAAACTGAACAACATAAACAACAGACACTTAGAGCAAAGTAAAACAGGCAGTTTAGCATACAGTGTAGCTAGCATCACAAAACACAAACAAAAGAGTACTGTTACATTATTAGTGAAAAAATGTGTATGTAAAAGTATTTTTTGTACAAAATTTACAAGTATAAAATCATGATGATATGCAATGAATAATAATAATAATAAAAAAAACAATCGTATCTTATTTTACATCAAATGTTTTACATGAGATAGAGACCTTTGCTTGTATTAAAACATCAGCAATACACTTTTCAGTAATTTGGTTCAGTGTACAATTTACTGTGCAATACCATGGCTAACAAATCTACTGTGCAAACATATAAGCGCTTTTAAGAATATAAAAACCACAATGAATAAAATTGTAGTCCAGTGTATCTGAGTCTTGTAAAAGTCAGGTGATGTAGGCAGTTTTTATATGGCACAGTCATCTTGAGAGCAGGGGCTGAAAGCAGAGCTCCGTAGGAGATCCAGACAGTTGACAAGGATGAGGGAGCCTGTGATGTGCCTCCAGCGCTTGGTAATGGGGTTCTTCATTTTGTCCAGTCCAGTGTGAAGTTCCTGAATCACATCCCTGTAACTGTCCCCAATTTGGGCTGCCCATGTGACCAGGAAGTCATAGGCAGGTTTCCACATGGCCTTTACGAAAGTAAAAGAAAGTAAAGATTAATTTGAGTTTGATATGTAAACCTGCATGAATGTGACATTTAGGTACCCTGAATTTTGTTCCCTAAATAGTATATATATACAATCTGTATGCTCTCCCTTAGAGTGAATGTGTCCAAATATTATCACCCAGTAACTGCAAGAGGAAGTTCATAATGTCATCAGTTGTTGGTAGAACATTTAGTTTCTTCTTCTGAGCTGGATGCAAAAACACTATAGTCATGACTTGTTTGTCACTGCTCTACAATCTAAGCCAGGTCATAAGCATTTCAGTGTGGACAAAACTAAGCTGTGCAAACAGACTTGACACTTCTTTTTCACCCTGATCTCATTAGAAAACATTAGTATTTTACAAGGCGGCATGAGTATTTCTTCTGTGACTTTACCTTATGTGATTCATACAAAAATGTACAACTTATATAAAAAAGCATAATGGTCCACCCCAATGCGTAAATAATGACAAAAAATTCAAGTTTCAGTGAGCTATTTCCTTGAATGCTTTTAGTGTTTGTTTTACCTCACTGTCCAGTTGTCCCCTGCTGTCTCTGTGTGGAGCTTCATACGCTTCCATCTGCTGCCGGGACACTTTAGCCAGTCTCTCAGCAAGCTCCCTCCAGCGACCCGCCACCTCCACCGCTGTGGTCAGCAGCACAAAGTCCATGACCAGCCGTGCCACCAGCCCCTGACAGTCCATCTTCAGAAGAGCCTGAATGACAGATAAACAGTGAGACAGTGAGTTTATGATCACCAAGCCACTATGCAAAGATTATAACTCTGCTTGATGTCACTACGTTTATAATCACAAAATGAATAATGCAACATGTTTGAATCCTCACGTGTTTTGTAATAGCAAAATAATAGATAATGATTACTAATGAATCCCTACTCAGAAATATGACTTCAGAGAGAGGTCTAACCATGTGTAATACTGGTTATAGGTTAGGATGCACAAAATGTGGGATTTTTTTCTTGTATCGCTATTGATAGATATTGACTTATTATGGATATTTAATTGTGCATTTTATTATTTTTTTTTACATTTAGATAACTTAGACAACTTACAGGATCGTCTAGCACTCACTTAAATTTATAATTTAATAACGCTCTTAAAGGGATACTTCACCAAAAAAATGAAAATTCTGTCATTTACTCACATTGATGTTTTTACAAACCTGTATTACTGACTTTCTTAAAAAAATATATTTTGAAGAAGGTTTTTCTAGGTTCCCAGACTGGTGTATATGTATTATTTTGATATTGTAGTGTATATTGTAACACACAATTACTATTTTGAATAAAAACTGTTCTTTTAAGCTTTTTATTTATCAAAGATTCCTGAAAAAAGTATCACAGGTCCCAAAAAATATTAAGCAGCACAACTGTTTTCAACATCGATTATAAATCAGCATATTAGAATGATTTTTAAAGGATCATTTGACACTGAAGACTGGAGTAATGATGATGAAAATTTAGCTTTGTTTCACAGAAATAAATAATATTTTAAAGTATATTAAAATAGAAAACTGTTATTGTAAATTGCAATAATATTTTACAAAATATTACATACATACATAATCTTACATAAGTATTTTGTATTACATGCATAATCTATGAATATCTTCTTGTGGAATAGCATGAGGGTGAGTAAATGATTTTTTGATATTTTTAGGTCTATCCCTAACTATCCCTAAATGTCTAAAATTTCAATTTTAAAATAAATTTTATTATATAATGTTAATATTCTGTTGTCATGCATACATTCTCTTTAGCATTTAAAAAATATATATTTTTTGTTTTTTAGCATTTTATTTTTCATTGAGAATTTACTGTAAATATTGACCATTTGTTGGCTATCACTATCAGCTATAACATAAAAAAGTTAGCAGTACATTAACCTCGGCCATCATTTGAATCCATTTGCATCCCTATTTACACCAGATATGCTTGAAATGCCCAAAAAGCATGACATTGAAACTATACAAAAAGCCTTCAAATCAAATCTTATGAAATTAGTAGTTTGTATATTTGTGTACTGTTGTTGATATCTACCATCATAATCTCATACAAAGTCTTCTATTTTAAAAAGTGTTTTGTTGTTTTTTTTTCCCCCTCAGTGGTTGCTAAACCCTGTTCTAATTAGTAAACTTCAACAAGAGTACACAACAACACAAACTACAAAACTGAGTTAGTGTCAGTGGTCTAAGCACCGCCTCAGAAGATCCAGCCCAATCCAGAGCTCAAGTCATCAAGCTGGGCACTTTGATAAATGTGGCGATATGCAGGAAGCGACGTGCATGCTCCTGTGAGCACAGTATAATGAGAGTGACTCCGGGCCCCTTGGACAAGGGAAATGTTAGGGAGGAATATCCGGCCGTTCTGTTGGCAAGTGTTCTGTCTTATTAACATGACCTTCTTTTCTCCCCTGAGAGTCTGGCGTGACATTTAAAAAACTGAATAAGGACTTACATTCACTGCGCCTTGTGAATATATGACGTTCGCTGATCTGTCTGAAACTGTTATCTGATGATGACGGCATGTGACATTTACGCTTTCTTAGTGCTTGCTTTATACAACAACGAATAGAATCAATCTTTCTACATGTGCCAGTTCATTTTAAATATAGATTATTCAGAAATGCAGGTGTTCTTCATATGCTCAAAATATGTTCAAATGTACAGACACACAACATCAGCAAGTCTTTAAAAGTTACACGCCCTGAACCCACTAATCTCTGATTTCAGTTCCATGGCTTGGAATGTTTGGAATGACAGGAAGTCTGCTTTAAGGGGGAGGAACACGGCGCTGATGCCCCAGAAGACCTGTTAAAGGTCTGGCTCCAAACACAGCAATGAGATAGCGGGAGTCTTGGATGAGTTCCCTCTTATCAAAGATGCTAGTTCTATAAACAAACAGGAAGGTATGTCAATTACTTCTACATTAGGCAGCACTAAAAGAATCGTGATCAGTACCATTTTCACTTTTCTGTGCCACTCACTGTCTGGATGCAAGTGAAAAAGAAGCGTATTGTGTGAATGTAACACACTGTGTACACATTGATTGTGTGCATTAGTCAAAGAAAGATAAGGCCTTTCATGTGCACCTGTTTCCTGAGGGGTTTCACCCCTGACCCCTGTCACGGTCAGGAACTTATTAAGTAAACCCTCCAGAGACATAGTAGTAACAGAAAGCCAAACAAACTCTACACCCTCTCTGCTCCGATTTTTGACTATCACAGAATCCAGAACCAACTGATAATGCCTCAAATGAAGTCAAGAGCGACGAGCTGAACTGCTGTAGAAGTTCATCTATTAACGGGTACGAAGTTAACAGTAGTGTTTCTGTCATCATTCTGAAATCTAATGAGAAAGGCAAATTATTATTTTGATGTTTTGATCATTTCACTGTTTTACCCACAAATATGCCAAGTTTTGTTCTCTTCATTGTTCCTTTAGACACCTCACTAAATTTCTATCAATATGCTGCATCAGTAACAAGACGTGCACAAAATTGCAATAAAACAAGTCACATTGGAGAAAGGCTTTTTAATTGAAGTCCAAGTGAAAAGTAAATATACTAAAATGTATCTGAAATACACAAATTTCATTCTTAAGTATACTACAAATACATTTACATATTTAGGTACTTAATAAAAATCCCTTGCAATTGTACTTTTAATATACTAAACTAATACATTTGAAGTCTGCTAAACTGGAACAACTAATTTTGTACTTAATGCACTTTAATTGTGTGGAAGTAGTGCTGAGGTTCAACTAAAGATATAGTTAAGTATATTTGATTGTGCTAAAGTGGAACTATTTCAAGTACACTTTAGGTGTACTTTAAATATCTTGCATTTAAAGACTGATGTTATTCAAAGATAATAAAATCCTTATCAATAATGATATAAAACACATTTTGGGCTTAATAATAAGAAATGTACATTGTGTATGATTTTTATATGTGACCCTGGACCACAAAACCAGTCGTAAGGGTCAATTTATCTGAAAGCTGAATAAATAAGATTTCCATTGATGTATGGTTTGTTACAAGATACAACTATTTGAAAATCTGGAATCTGAGGGTGTAAAAAAAAAAAATCACATTTAAAGTTATCCAAATGAAGTTCTTAGCAATGCATATTATGATAAATATCTAAATGGAACATGATCTTTACTTAATTTCCTAATGATTTTTGACATAAAAAAAATCGTTAATTCTGACCAATGCAATGTATTTTTGGCAGTTGCTACAAATATACATGTGCTTTTTAAGACTGGTTTTGTGGTCCAGGGTCACATATCATTAACTCTCGAGCGATATGTCAGGAAAAATATGAATAGATTTGAAATATACTTAGTATGAAATAAATGTATTTTAAATATATTTTAAATATTTATAGATTCAGCTCACTGAACATTCCTCAGTGCTTTGAGCCTCTTGTCTCCATGATTTTTTTATTTATTTATTTATTTTTGATGTGCAGATTCTTCGTTACTAATGACTCATTTGTTTTGCATCAGTGTACCCAGTGAACCTGGCTAATTTTGTCACAGAAATGTTTCTTTCTTTCTCTCTATTAATGTTCTGCCAGATTTAAACATAGTTCTAAAGTTATTAATTTGACCTATAAAATTTACAAATTTACATTTATGCACTAGGTCATTTTTATCTGAAGTAACTTGTAGTGAAGTCTGGCTACAAATTTTGGTCCCATTTTATATTAGGTTGCCTTAAAATGATTAATTTACATTTAAATGAATCATTTCATACAATGCACTTATTATGTACATACATGGTTTTACATTGTACTTTTATTTAAAAAATATCTTCATGTAATTACATCAGTAATTAATTTCTACATTTAAAGATACACTATTAACCTATCCCTTCCACCTTCCACCAAACCTGTATCCCACCTCAATAGCAGCAAAAGTGTTTTGCAATAAAATATGAACACCGTAAGTACACTGTACTTATTTCTTGATGTAAATACATAGATAAGGCCACCCAAATTTGTAATCCGTGTATATTCCCTGCGAATCTAATTGACTAGTATTATTAGCGTCATGATCTACAGTTTTGACCTGCTACATGATTAAAGCTGTAATTTATTGCATACAAAGCCTGTGTGAGCAAATCAGTGCAGAAATTCTTTAAATTCATAAAACATAACATGTGAATTAGTCAGCGCACTCATACATTTGCTTAGCTTTGATTTAACACTGCTGAGTACACTAGATAAAATTAAAGCAGGATGCAGCTTACATTAAGACAGTTGAGCTCAAAATTACTAATTCTTTACATGTTTTTCTTTTGAATTCCTTTTCTTTAACATCTCATTTTATGATTGTACTTATACTCCATTATCTTCCCTCTTCCTCTTGCAATTTCCTTTTATATAAGCTGACCATTCCGTCTTCTGTTTATAAGCTATTGTCAGAAATCACTGACAGTTTATACAGTACCGCTCTCATGCTCTAACAATAGGCTAACGGAAATGGGAGGATACTAAGGAAAGCATTGCAACTGGATTTATACTGAATAAAAATGGAATTACCAAGTTCTCTAATGTTGTTCAGTCATGATGTCAATTTGTAGGCCAGCCTGAAAGACTAATTCACCACAGATTCCTTTGGGAATTACTAATGGGTTTCAAAAATCACGTTTGACTGTGTGTAATTTATTTTGTAGAACAAAACCGGAAGGTCTCTTCATATAATGTTAACCACAGACCTCATTTTATTCATAAATCAAAAACCCCTAAGAAATTCCAGAGGGAACCCATTGCTCTAAAATGCTAATTCTTCTCTGTGCAGAAAGTGCAAGTGCTTTATTCAGATGTGCAGAGAATTGCAGATGCATGTCTGTTAGCAATCTCCTGGCAATGGATTTGTAGGTGTGGGAGGTTTGTGTAGTTTAAGGCATCTCTTGTTCCATATTGGATGCTTCTGTGTAGATTCTAACAATAAAAAAGGAAACATCTGCACAACTAAGATTCTCCTTCAACACGTTCACATCTTCCGGCTTTTTCACTCCCCGGTCAGTTGTCACGTGTGAGATGGTCACAGATGACCCTTCCTAATTTTAGTTCATAAGGAACTTGTGTACCTGACATTCATTTAGCCTGATTTACGATATGAGCAACAATGTGATGTTCTTAAACAAACAGCTTACATTATGTATGTATTTTGTCAAAATCATACTTTTAATCACACTCACACTATAATAGTGTTTTGAGCAGATGTTGTTTCAGCGCATTGTTATTTTAGTCCAGCGCCTGCCTACCTAAACTTGTGCATGTCTGTGCATTCTTTCATGTGATTTGCGTTGCTGGATGTTGATTTGATTTTTTTTTTTTTTTTTTTTGTAATGTATTGACAGATCACGTTTAAATATGTATGATTTAAATTTGCGATTTTTACTTCTTCGTCTTCAGTGTGAGCTCTCTCTGATATAGACAGTTTTTAGGCGAATTTACAGAATGACTGATGCGATTTTATATAAGTGATATTTCCTTGAGAAAACATCCTGCTTCAGGTTCCTGTTGACAAATGTTTTCACATTAGACTTTATTGACACAGAGTGGTTGAGGCAAGTGATAACCAGACAAACCTGCATCTTGGCACATTTATCCATCGTCATAATACATAGACCAAATGAGAGAGATAATGTTTTGTTTGAGATCGAATGTTTTTCATTCAGTTTACTTAGGAGTGGTTACCATATTGATTATATATTGTTGTTTTGATTCAAAATAGCATGCTAAAGTGGGTAGCTGGTAACTTTAAAAATGTTTAGCACTTGGTCTTTGCTTTGAATCTCAAGAGTGTGTGACAAATGCTTTGAGTAATGTTATGAAATATTTATTTGACAACCTCTGGTATAAACTAGAGAAATTATATATTATTCATAGTTTAATTTATACAAATCTGTTCATTTGCAAAACTGAAAAGATCGGAGTAAAACCCCCAATCACAGCAGCAAGGTCAAACTCCAAGCAAGGTCTTTCACACCAATACATTTTAATTTAAATTTTGATGTCATTAATTTTTAAATTCATAACATTTTTCTATCTGGAAATTGCATGCAGCTTTATTAAGGTTTTATAATTTTTAGTAATGACATTTTTTGTAGATGGTATATATTTCTGTTGTTGACTTTTTAAAAATGTCGCTCTTCTCTTGTCTCTCTTTGCGGTTGCAAGGCTTATAAATATTAAATGTATGCATGTGTATATATTTTTAATATAGTTTGAAAAACCTTCAATAAGTTAATCCAACATGTTTATACCCTTTTAAAATAGTTTCTATAAAGGTGCCCTCAGTACACAACCAAGTTTAGCTGAGAAATCTAAGCTATGTCTACATTCATCTGGACACATTTTGGTACAATATATGTCACATGACTAAACATGCGTCATTGTTTTCAAAAGCCTCCATTTTCACAGTCCATACTACAATGTGAAAATGGTGTTTTCAAATGTATCCACTTTGGAGAGAGTTTTCAAAAAGCTCAGATTTCCTTGACAAAAACGCCATCTCAGTGTGGACTGAAGGCCAAAACGGTGTGAAAAAGATGCTCATTGAAAATACGTGCCTCTATATACATTTTTGCAAAACTGAAAAAACGTACCTATATGTACGAATCACTGCAGTTTCCAGTTGAAATGAACACTAAACAACTTTTATTCCTTTTCACACAAAGTATGATTTAAACAGAGTTTTGATTAATAAAGCCTAATTTTCACACAATTACTTACAGAATATTATATTATGGCTTCAAAACTATTTTAACATCCTGCACGATTTGAAATCTGATACTTTTAAACGTTGTCGTCACTTATAGTCTACAGCTTCATGTGAGTGAGTTTTCTAGTTCAGTAGGTTTGCTCTGTAGCTCACGCAATACGCCGTTGCACTTGAGTGATGAAGAGCTCCGGTACGAACCCCGTGAAACTTTGGTGCGCTCAAATCCGCATTAGAAAGTTAAAATGGCACAGCTGCATCAACAAATGTGTTTTTATACTATTGGTAGGTTTAGGGTTGGGTTTGGTGTAGGGGACATTTCCAACACGGTAGAGCATTAACCTTTAGTGACACTACCAGGATATTTGAATTCTGAACAGCTGCAATACGTACCTCAAGCAGCGTAATAAAAAACAGCAATATGTGCCTGTACTAACGTAATAAAAATGTGCTACGATCACATATTGAATGTGTGTTTTAGAGCCATTCTCTGGACATTTCACTTTGAAACTGCTGCGAAACGTGTAGTAAGGTACGTAATTACGGCAAAAATGTATTCGTGTGGACAAGGCCCTACTTTCATGTCAAAGCTTACCTTCATGAGTTCTTTCTGAAAAGACTTCCTCTCCTTGCCATCAGCTGCGTTGCAGTCTTCCTTGAGCTTCTCAAGGACACAAGCCACTTTTTCAGGCTCACTTTCTGGCTCTGTCCGACAGAAATGTGTCAGAGGCAGATTGACATAGCCCAAAGTGTCAGCAAACACTCTCCAACTCGCCACGTTTTCCATCAGTGTTGTCCGTACTGATGCGTAGATGTACGTCAGGCACATGCAGGGCTTTAGGATCTGCTCTAAAAGGATTGTAGTCGTAAGATCAGGCCCTTTGAAATTTACAGGTTTGACTTTTCCCATGATCAGAATGTTTTTTGCATGCACCAATCCGATTCTTCCGTGGTAGTATCCGATGTACCACTCTTTGGTCCATAGATGTCCTTTAAGTTTTATTTTTTCCTCACTCAAAAGGGCCACTACGTCGCCTTTAAGATACTCAAGCAAATACAGGCTTTTGGACTGTCTTATAACAGTTTTCAGAAACTTAGCAAATTTGAGGTTTTTGACTAGTCTGTCCTGAAACACAGGGAACTTTGTGGTCGCTGCAAGAGGAGAAAGTATGATTTTGTTCACTTCCTTTTTCTTAAGGAAGCGCCTTTGAACGGAGCTTCTCGTGCTTGTTTTTGGTGGTGGGGTAGGGGTCTGGACGCAAAACTGGGCCAAGATACAGTCCTTATCATCCTTAACCTGAATACGCAAAGTAAAGTCTGAAATGTCAGTTGAATCACGTGCTGCGATCATGTAGACAAGGCGGGCCACTTTGCCAAGTTTGATCTGAAATCCCCTCATGGTTCTTGCCTGTTCATTGGCTCTCACTTCAAAATTAGACATGTTCGGATACACGCCAACCTGAAGGTCTTGAGGTTTTGTTAGTACAAATTGGTGCTTTCCCCAGAGTTGGAGGACAACAGGTGGAGTTGACTGTGAGTGCTTTTTTACGTCGCTCACTAGCAATGTCTTTGGGGCACAGTCATGGCCAAAAATGGCCACCACTGTCTTGAATGACGGATGGATGTGTTTTGGCCCGTATACCCCAAGAGTGACCTTTTTTACAACATGTTCCCAAACCGTGTTGTATGGGGCCACTGTTTGTGCTTGGGCAACTACAGAGACATACATGCAAGGCTCTAAATTGTCCAGAGTCACTTGAACTGTGTCTCCATACATGTATACATGTGGAATCGGGACATACGGACCTTCCTTGCAGTCACTTCTCACACACACCACCTCTGCAGTTTTCCGGCTCTCTATCTTCACTACAACAGACACCTTCATCTCTAAGGTGACTGGGGTCTTTGTTTCCATGTTACTGAGTTTTACTTCAACCACTGGACTTACGGTGGTACACCTATCATTATTAAGCTCCAACGGTGGGTCCAGAAGGGCCTTCAGTGATATCTGTTGAGTCTCGCCTGGTGCAACATGACCCTCAGGAATATGTATACTGATACTGGTATCTGGCAGCTCCACAGCACCACCAGAACTGTCCAAATTGCACACGATGTTGGTCTCGATTGGCTGGGTTTGCCCCCAACCTGGGTTTTGTCCAATGGAGTCCAGGTCGTGGCAGGATCGTGTAAGTTTGCGGTGATTTAGCCATGCCGTTTTGAAATCCTCTCTACTTTGAAAATGCTCAGGTTTGGGTGACTTCATGCCACCAAAAAAACTCAACGAACCTTGATTCCCATCAGACAAGGACTGCAAGACAGACAGTTCTGACATGCTGTAGCAACGCTTGCTCCTAAAAAACGGATTGTCTCTGCGAAAATTTGAGCCAATCCCTGACCCAGGGCTAATACTGTTTGTATCAAATAGCCCACTTTCAAAACCATTAATATTAATAGTGCTGCTGGTGTTTGAGATGGGAGGTGAGAGATTATCAAGACACAAAGCTTTTGCTGAATTCTGGTTGCTGTTTTGGTCAGGGATGCCTTGCAGCGTGCCATTTAGGAAAGGGTTAGTTGACATCCGTTTATTAACAAAAGGATTGTCGTTTCTAGATTCTGTGGTTTTGGCAGACCCCGTCCACTCCTCTGAGATATCCATTTCTTTCACTCCCTCAGAAATGTCACTTAGGCTGTCAATCATGCCGCTATCACTAAATGTGGAATCGCGATAATTGATCGGCTGGACGTAAGCAGCTGGGATGTATCCCATCTCTTTACTGTTGTGTGCATACCACCACTCTCCACCCGATGTGTCTATAACATAAAGACAGTCTCCCTTTGAGAACTTGAGTGTGGTAAAGCTGGATGGACAGTAATCCTTAATGGCAATCACTTCCCTGACAGCTCCAAATGAGCCAGTAGCATCCAGTCGTAAGGCACTAGGTGAAGGAACTGTTAAAAAAAAAAATAAATGAGGATGAAACTAGAAGTTAACAGTATGCTGTATTATTCCTTTTCCACCAGCATGAACCAGGTGCTAGTTCAGAGCCAGTGCTGTTGTCGGTTCGGAGTTGGTTTGACTAGCGAGCCTTCTAAGAACCAATATGCCTTTCTACGAGCTAAAGAGCCACCACATAGCCAGGTCTTACATCACTGAATACATCTCATCTTTCCCAGAAATGTTAGAAAAGCAGCGCCAAACACAAACTCACCAGGCTTGCAGGAGATGCATCGGCGCATGACACCAAAGCACCATGAGAGAGATTGGAGAGCAAGCGACTCTTTTAAGCTATTAAATTGCTCTCGCAGTACTTCGACGCCACGCGCCGGCCGGTCCGTGCAGTGCCGATGCATCATGAACAAACCTGATATTAACAATTTGCGGATGTTGTGTTGCTATGGACGTTCAAGGCTTTCCAAAACTACATCAGCATCCAAACACAGTGAATCTAATGTCTTTGGGTTTAGCTCCTATTTCAAAAATGGTGGTTGAAAGTTTATTGTTGGTCATGGTAACCCCACTCCCAGCCCCTGATACAAGCGGTTCTTACTTCTAGACCTGCAATGTTCTGGTGCTACTTATGAACCACTTATCGTGGTTCTGATCTGGTGCTTTGGGTGTTGAAAGACAAAGAACCAATTCGAAACTAGGCTCTGGCTCCGAACCAGCATTCAAACTGGCTTGGTGGAAAAGGGGCATGTGAGGTTACAATAAGAAAGGAAACCTTTAACATCTGTAAGGGTGGCCTCTGACACTCCTTCACTGAGATCGATAAGTGCACCCTCAGATCTGCAGCGAGGGAGCACAGTGTTGTTGTTCGCTGTTCGAATGCGATGGGCCGCCATGGTGTGTACTGCTACTGAACTCCACTTCTTGTCTCAAGTTTTTCTTCCCATGTTTGTTTAGTGTGAGGGATCAATAGTCTTCCATAAAATCTGTCACAAAGTAAAGGTGAAAAGACATTATAAATGTGCTTTTTTTTTATTATTATTTCTGAGGAACATGTTCTTTGAGTAAATTTGATATTGTCTGCACAATAACACCACCAGAGATGAACCAGGAGTTCAAGAAAATTAAAAGGATCAATTTTAAGAATTTCACAGGAATTATTCATAAGAATTATTCATAAGCTTAAAACATCTTTAGTTGTCAAATATTTCTAAAGGACATATTCATTTTTTCTAATGTTAATTAGCAGTTATGTAACAGTCCTTTTCTGATTAAGAAGTGATCAGAACAAGCATTCATCAACAAGGATTACATGCTGCTGACTGTGATGACTATAATTTTTTCATTCGGTGTTAATCAGTAATTTAATCACAGTAAGAGTAGTCATTGTAGGGTGACCAGACGTGCCATTTTCCGGGGACACAATCTATGTGCGCAGCGCAAACAGCCAAAATCTGGTTAGGCAACATAGAAATCCTGACCAAAACGTGTAGCGGGAAAATGGCACGTCTGGTCACCCTATTGTAGAGCAACTCGTACAACACTTTCCATATTGGTCTACATCAGGCACATAAGGCAAATTTCAGTTTTATGGCCTCATTCCGCTTACCCTAAACCTATGAGCATTGCTGGGAATGTTACTTTGGAAATGTAATAGGTTACTGTAGTTGTGGGTTAGTGCGGCTGGATCACTCTTTTTTTCTTTACTGTAATCATTGGCATATTGTCAAAGTGTCTAATTCAACATCTGGTAATATTTCTATTCAAAATCGCGATTGCTCGATTTCTAAAAAAGAAAATTGTGGCAAAGCATTAAATTCGACTTAATCTATAAAATTGAAAAAATCACCCAGCCCTGGGTTACAGATTACAAGTTACCTTATTTAAAAGGTGTAACTATAGTGTAACTGTTTCGATTACTTTATTAAAGTAATTTGATTACATTTGATTCTTTTTGATTACTTTTCTAAATTTGCATTTACATTTAGTCATTTAGCAAACACTTTTATCCAAAGCGACATAAATAAGGACAACAGAAGCAATCAAACCAACTTTCAAAATCCTTCATTTCTAGAATTAAAATGATAATAATTTAATTTCAAAGCACAAATATCAGACTTCAGCACATCCTTTTACTTTGAGGTCATTCTGAGGTTACATACAGATTTAAATAGTAAATATTAATAAAATAAGTATTCAGATGTAACCCCCTTTGTAATCGTTAACATTTTCATAAGTAACTGTAATTTAATTACACATTTTTCCTCAGTAACTGACTGTAACAGATTATAGTTACATTTATTTTTGTAATTAAGTTAGGCTACGTAACGCCATAACATGGAAGTTACTCTGCAACACTGCCTATGGGAGTCCACACTTTGCCGCTACATGTCTTAAAGTATGGCTAATAGGGCAGAAGTATTTGTTCTTGTCCAGACACGTCTACCATATTCATAATATCCACTTGAACACAAACAGAGAATAAAAGGCCTTGGTCTCTACGAAGGTTGGCACAATGAATTGCCTATATAGTTGAAATCAAAGTCGCTACATTTCTTTCCCTTTTTTTTTTTTTTTTTTTTTTTTAAATGTTAAACATAATACTTCTATTGATTTTATTTTATTTTTGTGCAGTGACTTATGTTATCCAACGATTGCTTCAAATATTGCAAAGTGACTGAATTATTTATTTATACATAAAGGTTCCATCTAAACTGCTTAAAGTGCACACTATGCAAGCTTAAGGATCAAACGTTGCTTGCTTTCAGTAATCAAATGTAGGATAGTGTTTGAGTGCAACTCAGCATCCTCTTAAGTCTGATCATGAACTATAAAGGCTCTCCAGCAATACACATCAGTGGTTTCCATAGCTACCACCTTGGGGAAGAAAGCACACACAGTGAATCGCCTTTAGAGAAAAAGCACAGCTGTAGCCTACTGGGAAGGTCTCACGCACAACAGTCTGACATGTTTTGAAACTACTAACTAATGAAATCCAGCAGATTATCACTTAAAGTAATTACTATGTGTTTAGACTTTTCAATTTGTTTTAAACCACAGAGATTCACCATTTAGGCTACCTTATTACTGGTAAGGGGTTACAGTTTTTTATGTAATGTTATAAGATTGATTACACAGGAATACATCATATAAGAAGCAAATATGGTCTTAAATGATCAGCAAATGTGTAATCGTTGTGCTGCAAAAAATAATTATACGAGAGATACTGAAAATTATTTGATTCCTCAGAACTAGACAAAATGTTTCTTAAAATGGCATGGTAAAATTGCTGTTGTGGGTGCAGCCTGACTTGAAACAGGTTTCACTTTTATTTATTTATTTGTGTGTGTGTGTGTGTGTGTGTGTGTGTTTATAGGGCTGCAGGATCTGCTCTGTGAAAGACCGATTGTTCCACCTTTTGTTTCAGAAATTCAGAGGAAGTGCCTGTGAAATAAGGATGTGCATGTGCTACATTTCCCAAAACTTATATTGCACAATCATATTTTAGCAAACACCTTCAGGGTATGTTAGGATATACCGGTCTGTAGCGTCAAGAAAATCTCAGTGCATATTGTTAAATGAAATGTTCATGTCATAGACCTTTAGGCATCAGTGGATATGTTCAGGACTGAACTTGTCTTACAAGCATGCAGAATATTGAAGCATGACGGCTGCTTTTTGGTGACATGGCATTATACAATATTTAAACAATATGAACTGCTAAAATACTGCAGTTATGTTAACCCTGTGCCAAATAAGTTAATTAAAAAACTAACAAAAAACTTTACTGTCAAGTATGTCAAGTACCTTCCAGACAGATTTCAAAACATTTGCACCATGTTTCATTGTAAAGTATTTTCCCATATATCTCAAAAATGTATGTTGATGACTTATGAGGAGAAATGGTGAACGAAATCATGTTCAGACTGTTTAATTAAACATTAATTCTGCGGAGCCAGTATATATTATTTAAGACGAGCTTCTTAGTAGTTTGACCTGAGAGGATTCCTGAAGGTTTGAGTCCTGATGCTAATAAAATTTGCATCGGTTACAGTTACATTGATTAGTCTAAAATATGATGCATAATACATTTTCTGCCAATTCTCTAGTTATTGCGCAGTTGTAGGCTAAATGCAAGTTTTAAACTCTGAAACAGCGAGTTCAGATTCTGTATAAGATAAAAGACTGTCTCTGGTGGGTGGGTGAAACTCAGACAAGTTGAAACGGATTGTGAAAGAAACAGATGAAGATATTCAGAAGACCTACACACTCACACAGGCAATTTCATGCGAGTTTCTAGTGTCAAACATGGCGATAAAAACCCATAAACGCGATCTAAAGTGTCAGAAACAGAAACAGTTATGAGTTCATCTATATATAAGTTCAGCAAGGAAAGTGGCAACTCAGTGGTAGATAGCGACACGAACAGTAAAACACCACTAATCGACGAAAACCCCGACGAGGAAATAAACGCCAAAAAAACATTAATTAAACTTACTTTTTTGAAGATGCAGTGACTCTCTTGATTGTGGACCGTTATGAACGGCTGCCGTGAGCGCGCGTCTCAGCCTCAAGTGCTTCAGTGTACAGTAGGAGAAGCTACGTGACGTCATCAGTCAGGAGGAGTCCCGGACAAAAAAATACGGACAATCCCTGTGACTCTTTACAGCTTTTAAACTGTCGTAATATGTTATACGACAAGATTTATTGCGTTAAGGTATACACTTTATTATCCCGTGGAGTGTTATTGTATTTGAATGTTTAATTGTAGTTCTTGCGTTTTATTTCATTTTTTTCAGGATGGCATTTTACATTTATTAGATACATTTATTAAATCCTGCTCATTTGTTAATAGTCTGATTTCATTTTAAGAAGGCCTCATATAGCGCCCTAGTTCAGTGAGCTTTGCAAATTAGGACCGCATTTTTAATACACTGGCAGTCACTACAGAAGTTGCGACATTAAAATTAGACCTAATCAGCTCATCAACTTTAGTCCTTTTGGGAACTATGTCTAGGCTAAATATAAATATCTGGCGGCACCTGGTGGGCATTTAACATATAACCAAGCGGTTATGTGTCTTGTCGTCTTAACGCAAATGTGGTCTGCAACTTAAAATTGTTTGAAATGATCGTACAGTCAGAGAACGTATTTCAGTTTCCATAGTTCAACATGTTATGCAGATGTTTAGTGCTTTAATGCAAACTAGAATGCCGTGTTATTATATATATTTTAATTAAGTCTAGTTCATTATAGAACAACGCTTCATTACATTTATATTGATATTCTACATAATGCCGTGTTCAGTTGTCCTCTATATGCAAATTATTAACGTAAGTGAATTTGTTTGATGTAAATATCACTCATAATTGGCAACATGATTTTATGGTTTGGTGATTTTTCTCCATATATTTTAAATATTAGAAAAAAAAAATCTAATGCCAAATGTAGGCTGTAGCCCAGAAGCGCTTCTGAAGTGGTTATTTAGTCTTAGACTGTTTTGATGCTGCTCAGATGGCGTAATTGCATTGCTACAGCAATTATGGCATATTTTGATACTTGGGGCTGAGGTGGGTCTGACTCTGAACAGGCACAATTTACACTAAATTTCGAGCATGCACAGGCTGGCCTTTTCAATCAGCTGTGAAAGACACCTTCAGACAAGTGTTTCTTTTATGGACATATTTCTCTCTGTTAGGTGTCCCCAAAACCAGAGCAGTTTAGCCCTGCTTCTGGAGATCTACATATATAGGACTACACACCTAGATGCTCAAATTCTAATTTGGGTTTGTTGTGTTTGAACTCACATGGAACTAAAAGCTGCAGGAAAGCAGATATGCAGCCCTGAAAAAAATCAGCTGTTAAGTTGCACAGATAGGGTAGGACCACAAGATGTCATCCAAAACCAGCTAATAGAAAGTTTTTAAATAGTTGTGTGCAAAAAAAAAAAAATTATAGTTATTTTGTTGAACAGCCTTTTATTGTAATTAGGCTACTGTAATTACACTAATTATATTAACGTGAATATATGTATAGTACCAGTCAAAAGTTTTTGGACAGTAAGATTTTGTAATGGTTTTTAAAGAATTCTCTTATGCTCACCGAGCCTGCATTTATTTTATCCAGAATACAGCAAAAACAGTTATATTGTGAAATATTTTGACTGTTTACTATTTATAACTGCTTCTATTTGAATATATTGTTAAATGTAAAGTCTGTTAAGTCTGAATTTGTAATGGCTGTGCTTTAAATGAAATTATTAGACGGCTCTGTGGAATGCTTGATTCTGATTAGTCAGTCGTGACAGTCGTGTTATTCCCCCATAACAAAAAGCTAATAACACAGACTCATCCGGGAAACTTAAGTCGGCGCTATACGCTTGATAATGTTTCTTAGTGGAAGCTTTGCATTTGGTTAGCTAATAAAATATTAAAGCTCAATTCAGTATTATGTGTACAATTTCTTAATTATGTCATCCTGGTTTCATGGACTCTTTCTTTTGTTTTAAAAACAGCTGCTGCCATTTTGTTTTGTACACTGTAAGATACCTAACAAACTAGTACTGTAAGTACTAGTACTTAATTATTTATGTGGTGAAATGTTGTGTAATAAAAGTGGTATGACTGCACTGTTTGTCTAAAATGTCTGTCTAGTTTGAACTTGCCGCTTGCTAGCAACTGATTTCTTCATGGAAGCTTTGCGTTCAAATATTTCAACTCGGATCAGTCTTTAATGTCTAATTATTTGCTTTTGTGGCAAGCAGCTGTGTAATAAATGGGATAATGTACATCCAGCCAGCTGTTACTGCAAAATAAAGATGTATATTATCCTTTACTTATTATAATCTTAATTCAAGTAATAAAGGATTTTAAAAGTCTGGCAGTAATCAATGTTAAGTGCTACTGTAAGGTTAACCCTGGTTTAAATGTTTTAAAATGATTAACAGTTGAACATTTTTGAAATTTAGAAAAGTAATCAAAAAGTAATCAAAAGTAATGTTACATTACTTTAAGTAATTGAAAAGTTACACTACTTACATACATTTACATATTACATTTTAAATCGAGTAACTTGTAATCTGTAACCTATTACAGAGAGATTAATTTATTAATTTTATTTAGCAAGGATGCTTTAAATAGATCAAAAGTGATGATAGACATTTATAATGTTACAAACGATTTCTATTCAGATAAATGCTGTTCTTCTGAACTTTTTATTAGTCAAAGAAACCTTAAAAATTCTACTCAGCTGTTTTCAACATCATAATAATAAAAATGTGTTTTTTGTTTGTTTGTTTTTTAGCAGCAAATCCGAATATTCGAATGATTTCTGAAGGATCATGTGACTGGAGTAAAGATGCTAAAACTTCAGCTTTGAAATCACAGGAATAAACAGTTATTTTAAATAGTAAAAATATTTCAAATGTTACCGTTTCTGCTATATTTTGGAACAAATAAATGCAGGCTTGGTGAGCGGAAAAGACTTCTTTAAAAAACATCAAAATCTTACTGTCCAAAAACTGGTACTGGTAGTGTATGTCTTGGACACTGGAATGTGTTGGGTTATTAGAAATATGATTTTAAAGAGCACATAAAATCGATGGCATGTAGTTCCCGCACAGGGCAACTCTCTTTTCCTGTAATGAATTTCCCGTAGTCCAGTTTAAGTGAAATCTTGTGTTGAATGTTCATCATGTATTGGAAATAAAAAAGAAAACACACTTAATATTTATTTCAATACGTCTCTTCAGTTTGATATTTGATTTCATTGTCATTTTTAATTATTTGAATTTTTTGTTATTTGTCATTTTTGACTGAAAATGACCCAACATCTCCATCTGAAGTTATAATGATTAAATATTATCAGAAAACCAACAAATAATAATAATAATTATTATTATTATCAAAATGCTTGTTACTTGGACAGACTTTAAATGAGAGCAGTAAACCAATATGTAATCAAATATATTTTAACTGATACAAATGATTTCACTGAATTATTTGCAGTGTTAATTTAGCTAGTAAAACCTGAAAAGCGTGGAAGCTGAAGGTGTCCTGAGCACTGACATCTCTCTTGAAACAGACACTCTCTTTTTTTTTTTCTCTTTAAGAGATCAATTAATGAGCTCATTTATAATTAAAGAGCATTGATTTTGTCCAGCTGCTCTGATAATTTGAAACACACTTTGTGAAGCCTTTATTTCACATGCTTACCTTGTCAAGTACTTGGTGTTGCCCTGCAATACCGACTAGAAGAAAACAGATCAATGCTCATTGAATATAAATTATGAAATTTCAAATCATTGCTATCTTACTCTTTCAAAAAGGGGTTTAAATGGAAAAACCACTGGGTCTAGCATGATAACAACCCATATTTATTTCTCTCTCTAAAGTGGAAATATATTGATCTCAATGAGCGATCGCTGAAGCCATCAAAAGTCAAATGCAGGTTTGGTTCTTACACCCCCTGACGAGTGTCTTTAGAAGTGCTCTGTAAGAGAAAGCCTTTTGATGAACAACAGCGATTGTGTGATTATTTGCAACTCTGAACCAGAATCTTGAAAAGCACATCAACGGTGACAGAAGAAGAAAAGACAAAAAAGAAAAAGTAGTTTGACATTCAGAGGAACCGAAACGTATTCGTAACTTCAGAAAAACGTGCTCCCTTTCTGATAACATCTGTTGAAAGGAAAATTTTGCCAAAGTAATGAAAGACACCCTTTAAATATGTACTGCCGAAATGCATTTGCAGTATTCACTGCAATTGTATGGGTATAGTCAAATTCACAACCGAGACCTGCCTGAACATTTATCCGCCATTTACAGAAACAGTAGTGAAATTAGTGAGGTAGACTCTATTAATATTACATCTTACTGTTCTCACTGGTTAGTTTTTAGTATTACTGTATGTCAGAGCATCCAATGTGTTTGTAATCAAAAAGCAGTGCCAGTTTGTTCCGCCCATGGTTTAATAATCATAGAGCTTATTAACTTCATGCACTAATGTATATCTGTTGGCAGTAATACTCACAGGATTAGACTGCATATGCCTTTCCTTTCCTCTCTTATGGGCTTAGAAAGGAAGTGATTTTCCTCACCAGCTGCTAGAAATGAATCTAATCCCACTTGCTCCAGTGTTGTTCATCTCTGGGGCTCTATTGTCCTCAGATGTTTGCTGCAACCATAAACGGCACCATCTGATTCATTCTACTAGGACCAGTTAATTAGATAAATCAAGAGTCCTGCTCAGTTGGAACAAACACCTGTGGACAAACGGCATTTGCGAAACCGCTCCGAAAGGAACACGTAGAGATTGATTATTACATGGTGCCTTTGTGAGCAGCTGGATGTTTAAAGGCAACTTCAAAAGCGGAACAGGCTTAGTGGCTGTCCTGTTTTACACACGGGGAAAGTAAAAGAACATGCAAAGAAAATGCTTTACAAGTGCACTTCCTTTTTCTTTCACTTGGTGTCAGCAATGATTTGCCCAGTTCATTGGCAACACGTATGCACAGTAAAAGCTAAATAAGTAGACCTGCAGATCTCTCAGAACCAGAGGTTGCGCTAGACTTTAACATTTTGATGGACAGGGTCGTAAAAATTCCATCATAATCTATTATTACCCGTCATTATAATTTTCATATTTTATTTAGAATAACACATTAATTGCTTTTTATTTTTGTTCACATTTTCATTTTTAATCATGAACCTACAGGACGACAGCGCAGTTGTTAATAAACAACAAAATGCCCTAGGGCTGGGTAAACAAAAAAACAAAAACAACAACAACAACAAAAAAAAGAATTGTTAGATTTCTCGATTTTTATAGATTGTCATTTTAATGAACCAAAATCAATTCTTAAATTACAATCGATCTTCTGGTCTATGCTGTTAATAAACACTACATAGTGTCTCTTCCTGAAATAGCAATAGGCTAGGTTTTGTGTTACATTTGATATAAAACAAAGTCTTGGATTTCAAATTCTGTCCATTTCATTTGGAAATTCAAGCTATAAATACCGTTTTGACGCTCTTTAATGTGGCGTGATAGATCGTTGTCGCTTCTATGTACTCTCTGGGCTTAATCAAATGCATAGGAAAACATTTGTGATGGTTTCATTTTTGTTCTGGATCCGGTGCTCTGCTGCTACACTGGAGCGCACTCGCCACCAACTGGACAGGGGTGGGAATTACAGTTACAAGTTACAATAGATCACCCTCAGTGTAATCTGTCAAAATAACGGACGGCCTTCAGATTTTTCCGTCACTGATAAAAAAAATTCCATCAGTGACAAAGAATTTACGGTTAACGCGACCTCTGCTCAAAACCTAGTTATGTATAATTAAATAAGAACTCTTTGTTATATGCTTTTTGTAAATATTAACTACAGTGTGAGAAATAATGTAGCAAACTTAACGGTTTCAGTTCTGGTTCCTCCTTTGAGAAAGAAATACAAAAAAAATGACATAGATACACATTTTTAATTTTGTATTATGTTTAAAACAACTGCCACTGACCAGCATAATAAATACAATGAATGAAATATAAGCAATTACATACGTCTACACAAACACAATTAAATCCAGTTCACTCTAATCAGATCTTCACAGATGTGGAAGATTTATTGTGTGCTGGAATAGGGGTTCATAAACGAGGAGCAACCACAGAAAAGGCCCTATCGCCCTTTGATTTTAATCTAGTTTTGGAAATATGAAGAATCGTCTGGTTAGGAGATCTCATATTCCTTGTGTTTTGATAAGATATCAGAAGGTCAGCAATAGCCATATTTGAGTGCAATGCTGTGCGATGCTTTAAACACCAACAACAGAACATTATCCTTTTAAAAATAAATCAATAAAAAAAAGCTGTATGTAGTAACATAAGCTTTATTTATTTATTAATTTCTTTTTATAAAGCAAAACTCATATTCTATTACTGGGTCTACACATTGTCAGATGAAGTCAGGTGTTGCTTAATTTCTGTCAATAAATGCAAATTTCTGTAAGTGATGCAATAGAAGAACAATTTTTGGTTCCCCAAAGAACCTTTCTCCCTAAAACAACACTTTTTGGTAGTGCAAATAACATTTTAATAAGGCATTGAAGTGTTTCCACTATAAAGAATCTAAACATTATGGCTACTGTAGTTCTAGACTAAATGTGAACATGCATTAATTCATCTCACTCGATAAAAACAGTGAAATGCAAATACAGAATATGATGCAAACCTGCAATAATTAATTATGTTAAAGAACAGGAAAATCCTAATAATCCCATTTTATTAACCAGTGTCTTAACCAGTGTCTTTACTAAATCAAAAATTACTTTAGATAAACTACCCAGATATCACACGTACATCTGCAAGATGTCTGTTAAAGATCAATTTAACACAGAATCTGCTGTGTGCAAACATCTGACGGATGTCTGTAAGAATGATTCTAAATCATAAGTCGTTCTAAATCATCTATTTGACTTCTGATAGGAAACGTCCTATCCCTGATAGCACACACATCTCAGAGACGTCTATTTGATGTCTGCATTTACATCTGCAAGACATCTGCAAGACGTAATTTGCTCATCTGCAATATGTCTATTGGACATTTCCTATCAAATGTAAAATAGACATCTATTAGATGTCTTTAAGATGTTTATGATTTAGAATGTATGTTAATCTGACATTTTATAGACGTCTGCCAGACGTTTGTACACAGCAGAGGCTTTCCAGATCAAGAGATCTTTAACAGACATCTTGCAGACGTACGTACTGCAGATGAGCAAACACTCTAAAAGATACATCAGATGTTTCAGATGTAGATGCAGACGTCAGATAGATGTATCTGTGACGTATGTGTGCTATCGGGGTAAATAATAAATATAAAATTTGTGCTGCTGCTTCCCCTGCTCAAAAAAAAAAAAAAAAAACAGCTAAGTTGGTCATCTAGCCTGGTCTTAGCTGGTCATAGCTGGTCAGCAGGCTGGTTTTTGAGGGGTTTTGGCCACTTTCTTAGCTAGTCAGGCTGGGAGACCAGCTGGAACAACCAGCTAAAACCAACCTGACCAACCTGGCCAAGAAAGGGCTTTTACGTTTGCCAAAAATAGAAGTCACGCAAAAGTAATGTAATGCATTACATCCTATAAAAAGTAACTAACGTAATTAGGTACTTTTTGGGAGTAATGCAATATTGTAATGCATTACTTAAAAAAAGTAACTTTCCCCAGCAATGCTTATGTAAGTCTCATAAGCTTTAAATAACAGAACACATTGGTTGCATGTGTTTGATTTACTTTCAAAAGAGTCATTGGTTCAGGAATCAGACTACATTGTAATTAATCAAAGCATTCAATGTGACCAAGGAGTCATTTATTGGGGAATCAAACTAAACTGTTGGGTAATTCGTTATTTGATTCAGTAATTGTGCTGTTGATTCAATAGAATATTAGTTCAGGAAATTTTGACCGCGTATTTTGGCATGTTATTTGTCAGCATTTGTCGCTGAATAACGTTGCTAGGTTGCTTCCACAAACCGTTCACTGAGGTACGTTAGCAGGTTCCGGATTTCTTCATGTTCTCAGTTCTTTACCGCTGTTTCTCTGAATACTAAATGGCCTATATGTATCTTTTATCTATAGCGAACTTTCAGTGGTGTTGTTGCTGCTACTGTATGAACTACATAGGTACAAACACTCCTGTCTTGTTGCTGTTGTAATTGTTTGCTGGTTTGTTTATCACTGTTGTACAGCTCCTAGATTTACATACTGATGCATGTTGAGTGATGTTACATCTGCAGCTTATATCACCTGCTTCTAATGAAACCTTCAAATGTTTAATGGTGTTTCAAGCTGACAGTGCATCATTTATTGTTTGCCTCACAGCTGCATAAAACCCTATAATTTCCCCCCATATCCCCGTAATTTCTCCTCGGAACTGAACTCAACTGTAACTCAAGCCCGGCTTATTTTTAGACGTTGACCTCCGCTGTGTGAGGAGTCTGTAGCAAACAGAATGATTCCTGTCCCTGGGGGGCGGGGCTGGGTAAATGTTGCTTCCTCTGAGCTTGAGATCTCAGCTTGATATTTAGCTCTCATCTGTGCAGCCTTCAGTAGCTGAGTAATAAAGCTCACCGCCAGACCTGTTTTACACCATAACTCAGGTGCCAGAAGAATGAGGGGGCTGGAATCTTCATGAATTTTACACAAGGCTCTGTAAAACCACTTTCTTTAGCAGAAAGTGCATGCAGGAAGCATTAGTAAGATTTGCGCATATAATGATATAAAGATATCCCTGTGGTTTCATAAGTGAGTTTTATGGCTAAACAGCCGAATGTAATATGACGGTCATGATTCCTGTTTCAGCTCGGCGATAAATCCTCCCACACAAGCACTGCAATCCACCCCTAATATCTTTTGATGAAAATTAAAATCTCTTTTTTTGCTCTCTCTTTTTGCAGTGTCGATGTATTTGGACGGTGACGCCGTTTTTGCTGGTTTGGCTCAGAACTCCAGCAGAGTGGATTTGAAATAAATCAATGCTGCATTAACGGTAAAGTACAGCCTGTCAAATTTACAAGGTATTTACTGCTACAAACTGTGAGTGTGAAGGACTTGCAGTCAGAGGCCATGTCCTCAGATGCAGACAGACTGTGTATGAAGTAGCACTGAGGTGAGCCAGGAGCAGTGCTAAAGGTGTGAAACTGTTCTGTCAGGAGAGTACAGGCCCAGTGAGATAAGTGGTGAAATATCGCTTTTTCAAGCAGGCTTCTGTGTTATTTTTTTATTTATGCAACACTGTACTAAGCGATTTATGAGACTTCTTTCAGATTCAGATTTGTCTTAGACATTTTAGTGTTCTCATAATAAGGTATAGATATTTAAACATAAATACCATGTATTTTGGTGCATTAATGTTGTGAAGTATGTGCAAAGTGGACACAAATTAATTATTGCAACACTGTAAAAATGTTATGTGCTACCTAAAAATATGATAACAATATTACAACTAATATTTTTAAGTAGATTTCTTTAATCAAATCTAACTGAATAAATCATGTAAAGTCTCCTAAGTTATTTAATATATGACAATAAAATTAATATTATTAGTGAAAGCTGCACAGTTTTTTTAGGCTGTGATTCTGAGTGATGTCTGTTTGTAATTGACATTGAATTATCTCTGTATAGACTATATACAGCTAGACAGATCAAGTAGGAAAAAAACATCTACACTGGGGTTAGCAAAACTACTGCTCATTGAACAAAGCATTATGCCTTATAGTGCTAGTACATGCAGTTATCCATAACCTAACCATAAGCTCTGCTCTTCTGCACTGTGGTAATGACAGAAACTTCAACCTAACAGAGGCTCTTTCAAATGTCAAACATAACTGAACATGAAACATTAACAGATGTTTCCCTTCACTAAAAAACACTAAAATATTTTAATAGTTTCTCTCCATATCCAGCTATATGCAAAGCATGCTGGAAACTAAAAATCACTGCCAAAATAAAACGGCATAATTCAGCTAATTCTCTTAAAATAAATAGGTAGCCTTCTTTCCTTAATTTTATCAGCTTAATCAGTTTCCCAAATCAAGCTACAAAACCAACTTGATCTTAGAGACATGAAATACATATCAATAAGTACATATCAATGCAGTTTCCAACAGAAATTAACACTAGAGTCAGTAAAACTGAGCACTTGTAATTGTTTTCGTACACAGTTATGATTACAGCTCCATATGTTTCGTTCCCCTTCGGGAACTCGAGCCGCGTCGAAAAACGCTATGGGAACGCCTCCAGCGTGACCGCGCTCTGAACAC
>JAHKKF010538033.1:0-10224 GCA_019740295.1 Labeo calbasu
GAGAAAATTCCTGAAATACTTTCCTCAAAAACAATTTCTTAACGACTGAAGAAAGAAAGACATTACCATCTTGGATGACAAGGGGTGAGTAAATTATCTATATTTTTTTGTTCTGGAAGTGAACTAATCCTTACGATTAACAATATTACGAGATACCGTATAGCAAAGGTGCCCCTCCAGATCCACTTTCCAGCAGAGTTTAGCTCCAATAAAACACACCTAAGCAAGCCAATCAGTTTCTTCAGGATTGCTAGAAAGCTATCCACCTCATTTTTCAACATGGAAGTAAGCCTATGGGCGAGAGCGGTTCTTTAGCCGCAATAAAGTAACAAGAAGAATAACAATGTTTAGTAAATGGTAAAACTGCTCTGCAAACCAGTGTGTTCATAATTAAGACAATACGTTAAAATAATATGGTAAGACGCATCAATTTGCAATATAAATCAGCAAAACAAGCTGTTTTGTACAGCTAAATATAGCTGGATGCGGATGAGATCAGAAGCCAGACTCATAAAATTTAAATGGCCCGCTTTTACAGGAAGAGAATAAGCAGGTGAGTATGATCAGGGTTGGGGCTAAGGATCACCCCCTTGAAGTGGACCTTGAGTGCCAGAGTTGCCCAGCCCTATTGTATGAACAAATAAATTGGAGACTCATCCAGAATAGGAACCCGGGACATTACACACCCCAAGAAAGATTCATACCTCTAAACCAGCAAGCCAAAAGGCCACAGTCATATCACCCTGCAGCCCAAGACTGGCTGCCCACTGAAGCTAAACAGAAAAAAAAAAGAAACCAAACTCCATTGGTGACAGAAAGAAAAAAACCTTAGGAGAAACCAGGCTCAGTCAGGGGGCCAGTCCTGGCCAGACGAAACCATCATGGTGTGGCATTACTCAGAACATCCATTAAGCTCAACACATGTGCTCTAAATCA
Organism: Labeo calbasu; assembly: GCA_019740295.1. Taxonomy (NCBI): domain Eukaryota; kingdom Metazoa; phylum Chordata; class Actinopteri; order Cypriniformes; family Cyprinidae; genus Labeo; species Labeo calbasu. The sequence continues at coordinate 937 of JAHKKF010538033.1, forward strand.
GTGATTCCCATTCATGTTCCTTGAGCCCCCAACATTGTATATTTTGCTTGTCTCCTTTGTCCGACACACCAATTCCAGCCCTATGTCCATAATCGCCCCATACCCTTAAATAGGGCACTATTTGAGGGCACACATTTTTAGTGGTGTCTAAACCCTCATGGACACTATCGAATGCACTCATTCAATCCCACAATGCACAGCAATAACGAGTGTACAACTGATGTATGCTCAATGGCTATAGAATACCCTTAATGCACTGTGAGAGTGGCGTGCCGAATTTGCCGCATTTTGACAGAAGATGGTGTCTACTCATCTATCATCCATTCATTTTACAAAGTGCTCGGATTTCAGATTCAGCCCAGGTTTTGCAGTCTCTACTAATGACCTGATGAGTTGAATCAGGTGTGTTTGATTAAGGAGACTTCAAATGTGCAGTATTGGGGGGCTGGATGGAACCCACTGCCCTAAACCAGGGGAAGCCAACCCCTGCTTCTGCAGAGTTTAGCTCCAAGCATAGTCAAACCCTGTTTAGGATTACTTGAAAACAACCGCCAGGTGTGTTGAAGAAGTGTCAGACCTGAAATCTGCAGAAAGGTATCCCTTCAGGATTAGGATTGGCTACCCCTGCTCTAAACAAGTGGTTTCCTGAGCTGATGATCTGAATCAGGTGTTTCATAAGAGAGAAATGCAAAATGTGAAATGCTCTGGGTCCCCAGAACCAGGATTGGAAACCACAACTCTAGACGTAGACAAATCGAGGGCTCGTTCAGGATACGCAGACAAATTGGGGGCTCGTCCGGGATATGCAGACAAATTGGGGGCTCGTCCAGAATAATCAGACAAATCTTGGGGCATGTCCAGAATAAACAAACAAATCGGGGGCTTGTCCGGGATACACAAAAAAATTGGGGGCTCGTCCGGGATACGCAGACAAATCAGGAGCTCGTCCAGGATACGCAAACAAATCGGGGACTCATCCGGGATATGCAGACAAATTGGGAGCTCGTCCAGGTATGATCCTAAAAAAAGAATCATACCTAGAAATCAAGGCTTTTCAAATCCAGTCCGGTGGGGTCAGTGTCCTGCTGAATTTAGCTCTAACCCTAACTAGAAACACCCAAACAAGCTAATTCAGGTGTTCGGAATTACTCGTAAGGTGGGCTAAAGTGGACTTGTTTCTAAAGTCATCACTGGCGTTAGACAGCCCTTCTCTAAACCCAGACTTAAAATAGAACTCAGATTAGCCTGATGCTCTCAGAGCCTTCAAAGTATATTTTGAAATAAATTGCACATTATCAACGAGTCCACATTTGCAAAGTATTGAGGAAACTAAAAAGCGGGGTGGAGGATTAGATCTAGCACTCGAGACCCTTCATGTCTAGTGAACACAGAGGCACCTTTAAAACTGCCTCAACAGGCAACACTGGCATATATTTTTAGATCAAAGAAGCTGTTCTCCACCTAATTAAGCTGTCTGCCCTCCATCAGGGGCTTCCAGAGCCACATTTCACTTTACCAAAAAACACAACTCACACAAGGCATGAAATTCAACCCGTGCGGCTTTGATCTCGGCTCTCGTATTAAGCAAAAAAATAAGTGAGACGGGATGATGAAAGCACTCTGATATTATCGCAGTTACAGAACAGTCGCTATAGCAATGATCAGCGGTGTTTACTGACACACCACACAAGGCAATTAAGGGAAAGGTTTGATTAGACGGGCCGACAAGCTAGCAATTGCCAAACGGTTGGGGGAAGCAACTTTATTTCACATTTCTGAGTGTGCGTTTGTGTTTTTCACACTGCTGGAGGAGCCATTGGCCCAGCGTGCCGTTTCCACCCGGGGTGCGGGGTAATTCAAATACACTCCCCATGACTTCATTCATAACTTCCACCACCAGTCTTCCATCTGCCCTCAATTAGCCATCAACACGCCTGCAAAACAACATCACAGACTGACGTACATCATTCACCAGCTCCGGCACGGCGTCCGGGTATGGCTCCGGCTCACCTGCCCGCCAGAACCACACGACCCCTCTCTACAGGAGAGAGAGGAGAAGCAGACGTGCACCTGTGGTTTCACTGGTCTCCAAGGCAACAAGTAGAGGAGAGGGATGGCTGGTTGTCTGGTTGGAGGGTTTGGCACGAGCAGCCCAGTCTACATGGAGACAATGATGGCGCTTTAAAACCAGCCCAGACCCATGTGCTAATCTTTCCCAACCGTGGTAAATGAGGAAAGCAGATTTATGCCACAGACTCTACGCTGAGACAGCCAGAATACATGATTGCCTATGTTTAAAAGAGAAGGTTTCTACTCATGGCTTATAAAGTATACGCACATTTTCACAAATTTTAAAGGGGTCATATCACGGAAAACTGGATTTTCCGCAAACTAAGCTACAATAATGGCTTATTCAGAATTCCTTATGGCTCCATTGACACAACATCATTTACATATGACACTCTATATATAATATTAAAGGGACAGTTCACCCAAAAATGAAAATTCTGCCATTAATTGCTCACCCTCATGTCGTTCCAAACCCCTAAGACCTTCGTTCATCATATTTTTGATGAAATCTGAGAGCTCATAGACAGCAACACAACTGACACGTTCAAGACCCAGAAAGGTAGTAAGGACATTGTTAAAATAGTCCACCACATGCACACGTTGAAGACTGACACAGAATAGAAGAAACTGCTGAATGAAGTCGTAATTTTTGTAAATGTATTCTCGTAGCTTCATAACATTATGGTTGAACCACTGATGTTGCATGGACTATTTTAATGATGTTCTTACTACCTTTCTATGCCTGAGCGTGGTAGTTGCATTGCTGTCTATGCAAGGTCTGAAAGCTCTAGGATTTCATCAGAAATATCTTAATTTCTGTTAATTTCTTTGGCTGGAACGACATGAGGGTAATTAATGACAGAATTTTCATTTTTTGGTGAACTATCCCTTTAATGCTTTTTCAGTATTTACGTCAACCCAAATCATGCAAGTACACATGCACAAAGAAAGGGGTCAAGTTTTGTCAGGTTAGAAAAGTCAAGTTGGTCCCTCCTGCAACAACTACAACATCTGGACCTGAAAATCATCTCCATCTACAGCAATTCAAAGGTTGCCACGTATTCTTATAAAATAGAAAACAGTGAGTGACTCATTACATGATAGTGCATGCTTTCGCCAAGCTCTTTAAAAGCATGTAATGGACAGTCGCCACTTTAAGGGTTTGGGACTGCGTGCATTATTTTTGTGCCATCAGCCAAACAGTGTTGTCACGACACAGTTTTGCAGCTTCGGAGTGTTTAGCCACATGGCTTTTACGGCTTATGTGACTGGCCCAAAAAAACCTGGATCAAAAATGAGTTTCCATGAGCCTGCTTTTGAAGGGACATGTGCCAGCTAAACTGAGACAAATGGAAACGTCAACAAAATGTTTTCTACAAGTATCATGGACAGCCGTGGGTTAGTAATTATAACATTTACATATAGAATACTTAAAGGTACAGAAACCAAAAACAGGCAGCTTAATTAAAAGTGTCAGACAGAGGGTAAAAACAGTCATGTTATATTAGATTTTGGCTTAAAGGGCTAGTTCACCCTCAAGGTTATTGTTTGCTTTGCGCACAAAAAGTATTCTCGTAGCTTCATAAAATTAAGGTTGAAACACTAATGGACTATTTTAATGATGTCCTTACTACCTTTCTGGGTCTTGAACGTGTCAGTTGCATTGCTGTCTATGCAGGGTCAGAAAACTCTCGGATTTCATCAAAAATATCTTAATTTGTGTTCTGAATTTGATAGGTCTTGTGGGTTTTTAACGACATGAGGGTGAATAATTAATGACAGAATTTTCATTCTTTGGTGTGCTATCCCTTTAAGCCACCTCAACTAACAATTTAATTGGACTTCAGGGGGGAAAAACAGTGTTTCAAAGCGTAAAATATGATTCCTTTGAAACACAGACAAACAAAGTGCACTGAAAATTGCATTTGCTTAGTACTCAAGCACAAAATGGAGTGTGGACACATTTGTCATCTTTAATCTGTGGGGTCTGGCTGGATTTTTGATGACTGAGGCTTGTAAGAAAGCTGGGACTGATCTACCACAGCATTTAGTGTCTAAACATCTGCTATTGAGTAACAGACTGTGAATCATTATACTTAGTCTGCTGTTAACCCACTAGTTTGCCCTTCTCCTTCAAACACCCTTCTGAGGTGTGTGAGAGATTGAATACCATTTTTAAACAAATAAATTCCAAAACAAATTCCAATTCCAGAACAGAACAGAAAATAATTCTGGGAAATTCTGGAAAACAGAGAAATTCTGTTCCCTGTTCAAATCAGAGTGGGAAATAAAACTAAATTAAACGATTAAACACATATACATTCAAAATAATTCTCTACATGTGATTCTGGATCATAAAACCAGTCATAAGGGTCTATTTTATGAAACAGACAATAGCATTGATGTATGGTTTGTTAAGATAGGACAATATTTGGCCGCAATACAACTATTTAAAAATCTGAAATCTGAGGGTTCAAAAAAAAAAATAGCCTGTAAAGTTGTCCAAATTAAGTTTTTAGCTATGCATTACTACTCAAAAATTACATTTTGATATATTTACGGTAGGACATTTACAAAATATCTTCATGGAACATGATCTTTACGTATGAAAATCAATAATGATTTTATTATTATTTGTCATATTTAAATTAAAAACAAAAAATAATAATTAATAATAATAATAATAATAATGTTAATGTTAAGTAATTTTAAAAAGCTACAAATTATTAAACAATAAAAAATTACAACTGTAATATTTCACTGGAAAATAAAGCGTATTTATGAAAAATTATATGGTTATAATAATAATAATAATAATAATAATAATAATAATAATGTTAGTAATTAAAAAGCTACAAATTATTAAACAATAGGAAAATGTCAAAATGTGTATTATAATAATAATAATACTAATAATATATATATATATATATAAAAAAGCTAAAGAATTCTTAAAGTAAGAATAAGAATAATTTAAATGATTTCAATTACATTAAAGGCTATGTTGATTGTATGGCAATATGTGTACAATAATAATAATAATAATAATAATAATAATAATAATAATAATAATAATAATATTACATAAAAACATTTAAGATCTTTATAATTGTAATATTTTGTAAAATAAAATGTTTACGTATTTTAAATTAGGATAATTATAATAATAAATTATTAAACAAAATATGAAATTTCGACCCATACAATGTATTGTTGGGTATTGCTACAAATATACCCATGCTACTTATGACTGGTTTTGTGTTTCATTGTCACATATTACAACCTATACAACCTATACATATATCCCAGCCTATATTTCACAGTCTATATCAGAAGGGTTGCATAAACATGTCAATTTCAGCAGATTAATTTGGTCTTCTCCCAGAGATTTACTTGGATTATTTTGTACTCATAATGAAATGTAATACAACTGGTCAAGCAACCTGAACTTTACCCACCGAAACAGATCACTGTGCTTCATGGCACTTCCCTGAAATGTTCCCACATTTTACCCACACACACACATATACAGATCTACTCACACACATAGCAACGCAGCCAATCAGTTTTGCGGTTGCTACAGAAACAGCATGCTTTTCATGTCAACTACAGCTCGGTTGCTATGGGAAAACATATACACGGAAAACTCTTTTGGTCGTAGTTAAGAACCAAATGACAGGATGACGGCTTAGACAGGTACAAACACACTCTTACAGGCGCACACGCATAATAATGCAAACACACTCTGCCAGAGCAAACAGTGCTATTTGTTCATCTTTTCATCTGTTTGGATATCAACGTATGATTTTATTATTATTTATCATATCTAAATTAAAAACAAAAAACCATGATTGCATTTTGATTATAGTCATGCATTGATTACAGCTGTACTATATTTGGCTTATAATCATGGACTTGTTTACATATCCACAGCCCACAGTAATAAAATCTCTTAGAAACAAACCTTAAATTCAATTTAGACTTTGATTTAAGCTTAATACTGCTGTAACAGGTCAATGAGAATTCGCTCACTTGTGCTGTCCTATTAATTTATTTAAAATTATGCATGCATACAGAGATTTTTAATTTATGTATGTGTATATACCAGTCAAAAGTTTTTGAACAGCAAGATTTTTAATGTTTTTTAAAGAAGTCTCTTCTGCTCACCAAGCCTGCATTTATTTGATACAAAATACAGCAAAAGCAGTAAAATTGTGAAATATTTTTACTGTTTAAAATAACTGATTTCTGTTCGAATGTATTTTAAAATCTATTTTATTCCTGTGATCAAAGCTACATTTTCAGCGTCATTACTCTGGTCTTCAGTGTCTCATGATCCTTCAGAAATTATTCTAATATGCTGATTTGCTGTTCAAGAAACATTTATTATAATTATCATTATTATTATTATTATTATCATTATTAAGCACAGGAATAAAATTACATTTTAAATATTCTATTCAAATAGAAAACAGTTATTTCAAATAGTAAAAAAATTTCAAAATTGTACTGTTTAGCTGGATCATATAATTGAAACACTTGTTGGCGGCATAAAACATTTAAATTATTTTTTTTATTTATATGTTGGTGACATAAAAATGTACACATATAATTATTTGATTAATTAATTAATTAATTATTTATTTCCTTATTTATTTATTTGTTGGCGACATAAAATGTACACATATAATTATTTGATTAATTGATTCATTAATTTTTAAATTTCCTTATTTAATTTATTTATTTGTGGGTGACATAAAAAAAACGTACACATATAAAAGTAAAAATTAGGGGGGTTTTTTTGTTTTTTTTTAAAGAAACAATTCTAAAATAGTATGGCATAATTACGTATTATTACCTTCTACAAAAGAAAATATTTTAACAAAACTGCTTCTCTGCTATTATTATTTGAAAGACTTTTGTCTGCAAAGTCATGTGGTTACCTACAAAATGCATGTGGTTCAACAGGATATGATATCATAGAAAGGACTCCTAAACTTACTGTTGTGTGTCACAGTAAGTATAAAATATCATATAATTATATATTTTTTTTAAATTGAAATATCATATAATTAGGTGGTAATAATAATTATAATTTAATAATTCAATAATAATTCAATAATCTTTTGTTATTATTCAGAAATGTGTCTTTAAATTTATCTTGTAAAAGACAGATTTAAAAACTTTCTTGGAAATAATTATTTACATTATGCGTTCTTTGTGCAAGGAAAATTTAATTTTTAAAATAATTTATTTGAAACATTTACTAAAATTGAAGTTTGTGAAGTTCACATGAATACAAATTTCTAAAAAGTTGGCAAATGTGTTTTAAAATACACTTTTAGAAGATTTTTCATTGACCCAAAAATGATCTTAAAAGCTAAGTTTTCATAGCTCCTAGACTGCAAATGGAAAGGAAAAGCATTCAAGAACATATGAACGCCTCTGGGTAAAGTATTTAAAAGCCATCAGGACGATGAGCTATTGATGGAAAATTACTCAGGAAGATGAAAGTGCTCGTTCCAATAAAACAGCCGGCTCTGTTACATCTTGATCCTCAGTTAACCTCATGCTCTCACCTGGCTGCGATCCTTATCCACCTTCTTGAAGCATTTGTTTAGCGACAGATTATGACGCACTGAATTCTTCCAGCCCGTGGGGGCGCTAGCGAAGTAGGGGAAGTGCTCCAGTATCCAGCCGTAGATGTCTTTGACAGGAAGTCGCTTGGAGGGAGCGTCCTCTATTGCCATGAAGATGAGGCAGCTGAAGGAGTAGGGAGGTTTGCGGCTGGGACCCGTGGACAGGTGGTAGGGCGGCTCGCTGGGCTCCGGGGAGGACGACGGCGAGGAGGAGGGCTCGCGGCTGCCGTTAGCATCCTGCAGGGGGCTGACGCTACGCAGGCCCGAGTGGCCCAGGCTGGTCAGAAGATCCGTGCTCTCGTGCAGCCAGCTGAGGCTGGTCAGCTCCTCGTCCTCGGCCCGGCTGAGGGAGGCAGACAGGGCCAGAGAGAGGTCAGCTGCCTCCGTGTCCTGGTAGAGCTGACTCAGACCCCGCGCAACGCTCCCACTGCTGGGGCCCTCGGCCTTCTTCCCTGGGGGCATGACCACTGGACCCATGCAGCCCTCGGCTCCTGCAGAGACACGAGACAACACTCTGTAAGTTGATTGCTAGGGGAAAAATGATCAAGAGAGCACTCACCAAAAAGGGTTTAATAGAGCTCTTATATAAGCTGAATCTGTTTTCATCTGTGGACAAGCAGTTTACACACAACTGTGATTTTTGTAATAAAAAATGTGGTTTAAAATGTCATTTTAAAAAGCTCCAGGTTTGTTTATGTTTGTTGTCTGTGTTTGTGCTTGTTTGTAGAGCTGCACAATTTGGCCAATTTTTTTGTGATCATACGTCTATGACTACACTGATCAAAATAATAATAACTATTACCTTAAAAAAGTGAAAAATTATTAAACAAAAAAAAATTAAGAACTGTAAGATTTTACTGGAAAATAAAGAGTAAAAATAATATAATTATAATCATTTAAATTATTTGAAATTATTTTAAATTACATGAAAGGCTCCAGGTTTCATTTAGATTATATATTACATAATAATAATAATAATAATAATAATGTTAATCATTTTAAAAAACTTAAATGAAAATGATTGAACTAAATAAGAAATTATAACCGTATTATTTCACTGGAAAATAAATGGTATTTACTGAAAATAATGTAATTATAATAAATGTAAATTACTTAAAATGATTTAAAATTGCATTAAAAGGCTTCAGGGTTTTATACTGATTTATGTCAACATATGTATAATAATAATAATAATAATAATAATAATAATAATAATTAATATTATTATTAATGTAATTATTAAACAAAATAAGAAATTGCAACAGTAATATTTCACTGGAAAATAAAAGAGTATTTAAAATATGATTATAATTATTCAAATAATTTAAAATTGCATTAAAGCCTCCAGGGGTTTATATTGTTTTTATGTAAATATGTGCATAATAATAATAATAATAATAATAATAATAATAATAATAATAATAATAATAATGTTAGTAATTTTAAAAAGCTACAAATTATTAAACAATAAGAAATTACAACTGTATTATTTCACTAGAGTATTTATGAAAAATAATATGATTATAATAATTAAAATAATTTAAAAATGCATTAAAGTCTGTAGGGTTTTATATTGATT
>JAHKKF010538033.1:10274-21103 GCA_019740295.1 Labeo calbasu
GGGGTTTATATTGTTTTTATGTAAATATGTGCATAATAATAATAATAATAATAATAATAATAATAATAATAATAATAATAATAATAATAATAATGTTAGTAATTTTAAAAAGCTACAAATTATTAAACAATAAGAAATTACAACTGTATTATTTCACTAGAGTATTTATGAAATATGAATATGAATATGAATGAATATGATTATAATAATTAAAATAATTTAAAAATGCATTAAAGTCTGTAGGGTTTTATATTGATTTTATGTCAAAATGTGTATAATAATAATAATAATAATAATAATAATAATAATAATAATAATAATAATAATAATAATAATAATAATAATAATAATAATAATAAAACAAGCTAAAGAATTCCTAAAGTAAGAATAAGAATAATTAAAATGATTTCAATTACATTAAAGGTTTTATGTTGTTTGTATGGCAATATGTGTATAATAATAATAATAATTGCATAATAACAATTAACATCTTTATAATTGTAATATTTTGTAAAATAAAATGTTTAAGTATTTTAAATTATTTAAGAAAATTATAATAATGAATTCTTAAACAAAATGTGAAATTACAATTGTAATATTTCACTGAAAAAATGCATTTTATAATAACAATAATAGTTACATTTTACATTATAAATGTAAAATTACAATACTTATTTTTATAGTCCTAATTACTTTCTTTTCAATTGTTGAATCAAGCTATTTTTTTTTTTTTACAGAAAACTGCCATTAAAGCTCCTCTTTACAATTTATAAGGAGTTTCTCATTTCAAGTCTGTGAAGCATTTACTCTAAATCATGAGCTGCTTGTGTGTAAATGAGCGTGGCACTGCACTTTACTCCGATAAAATGCAGCACATATACTTTGCAGCAATATCACAATTTTGGTTTTACAAAAATAAAACTCAAGAACTCCAGTAAATACAGTTAATAAAAGTTTATCAGGCTTGTGTAGTTTGCAGGATCAACAAACACGAGGCTAAAATCACTGCAAGATAAGTTAATCACTTATATTCGTAGAATTGTTCCCACGAAACAAGTGTGCGCTCTGTGAACTCCAAGAGAGAAATGAGACTGAAAAATCAGCATGAGAACAGGAATCCACTTCCATATTTCAGAGGTGAGATCAGCAAACAGGACAAAGAAGACCGAGTTGAGACACTCTCAACAAATGCACTTCAAAAATCCAGTTTATTCAAGCTTAATCGAGCCAAATTCAAAATTCATAGTATGTGTAAATAGAAAAACTTTACAGAGTACACAAGCTACTTCAGCTAAACTCACCAATCACATGAGCTGCATTTATGAACGTTTGTTTTTAACTGAGCACAAACATAAAAGTCTTAATTCTTCAGAGAAGATGAATAACAACTTAACTTGCGTCTGTCCCTATCAAAGGCTTCAGAAAACTTGAAATATGAGACACAAACATCCTTTTTTTGATACTTTAGGCACTTTTTGTTCTTTTAGATCCTTGGCAGTACAAATGAGCATTCACTTTCCTTGTATGGAAAACTTCTTCACAATACGATATTTTGTTGTGTATAACAGAAGGAAAAAAGATACGGATTCAGAATGAAATGAGGGTGATTAACAATAATAAAGCTTAATGGTTATAAATAGCATTTTGGGGCACTTTTTTAAAATGTTACATACATCCTATGAATACAGTGACCAACATTGTTTAAATAAAAATTAGGGCTGTTAGTTTAAAAAACAACAACAAAAAAAAAAAAACGTGATTAAAATATCACGTTGGTCCCGCTCTCAGACCTGTACGTCATCTTATATTTCATATAGCTGACTGTTGACAAATATGATGCAGTGCAACAACTCCACAAATGGAGTTATGCCCTGAAATTCAAGATATTGGGGCCAAAAAAATGCCCCGTATGCGTTTTGTCTCATATTTATATAATATGAGTTCAGTAAAGAAGAAGTTGATTTTGTGTTATATTTTAAACAGAATATTATGTGTTTTTACTCAATTCTGCTGAGAACATATTACCTTTGAAGCTATAGCAGAATTGTTGTGCGTCTCCGACCAACACAGTGATGTTTAGTTTCTGAATTAATCCGCATGTTAAACAAATCGTGTGAATCAAAGATTCAAAGGTCCATTCACAGAAAGAGCCGTTTACTTAATTCCTAAATTAAGCAGCTGTTTGAACAAATCGAATGAATGAATGACTCCTAATGACATTCACTGCCACCTGCTGGCAGATTTAGTTTATTATTTAAAGTATCATTTCAAAAAATAAATAAATAAATAATAAAGGGATAGTTTTTTTCTTCAGTCGTAAAGAAATTGTGGTTTTTGAGGAAAACATTTCAGGATTTTTCTTCATATAATGGACTTCATTGGTGCCCTGATTTTGAACTTCCAAAATGTATTTTAAATGCAGCTTTAAAGAGGAAGAAGAGTCTTATCTAGTGAAACGATCATTCCTTTTTTTTTTTTTAATAAAAATTTGTATACTTTGTAGCACAGGCTCCGAGATGCGCGACCACCATGCTACGAATTAGTAATAGGTCATTCTTGAACAATTCTTTCATTTTGAACGAATCGGGAAGAACGAGTCGTCTTAGGGAGTGATTCGTTCAGTCGCGCATGGTTCTGTACTGGAATTAGTTCACCTGTTTTGAGTCTTCGGGTTTTTCGAGTCGTTCGTTCATCTTATGGGGCTGTCACGTCATGAACGAACGACTCAAACCCAAAAACTTGTCAGATAAGAGGTGAGGTGAGCTAATCATAGACTACAGACACAGGCAAACAATGAATTCATCTTTTCTGTTTCTTATAGCATTATAGTTTTGTCTTGTTTTAAGTGTGATCAACATTTGTGTAAGCAGTAGACGTGTTAGGGAAGTAACACGTAACATTTTAATTATATTTTGCTAAAGTGAACAAAATGACTCAAAAAAAGATTCGTTCATTTTGCAGAACGAGACTCAAAGGTCCGAGTCGGTAAAATGATCCGAACTTCCCATCACTACTATGAATCACGTCTAAGTTCATCGTCTGTGTACTGAGTATGGCAAAAAACTTATTTTCTCCTACAACTTGAGAGGAGGACATCGTTGTACCTTTTTGTTTGTACAAACTTACTTGCACTTTCTTAGTCTTTGTGCATCCGCTTTGTAAACACTGGGTCTGTAGATCCATGCGACCTTTCAATGTGATTCAATAGTATGTAGCGTTGTGAACGTGCATCCCAAAGCCTGTGCTACACGACCTTTTGTACTTAAAGTATATAAAAAAAAAAATATTTTCTGAAAAAAAATTAATGATCGTTTCACTAGATAAGACCCTTCTTCCTCGGCTGGGATCATTTAGAGCCTTTTGAAGCTGCATTTAAACTACATTTTGAAAGTTCAAAATCGGGGCACCACTGAAGTCCAATATATGGAAAAAAATCCTGAAATGTTTTCCTCAAAAACCAATTTCTTCACAACTGAAGACAGAAAGACATGAACATCAAGGATGACAAGGGGGTGAGTAAATTATTTATAAATTGTTGTTCTGGAAGTGGACTACTTCTTTAACACAAGAATAGCTTTAAAAAATATTTTGTGGGTATTTTTAGTTACATTTATTTTGCGAATAATTAGATTAAAAAAAATTTAAATCGACTGACGGCCCTAATAAAAAAATAAAATTATAAAAATAAATCACTCCTCTCCAACTTTTCTACCAAGGTTTAAAAGTAAGCCAAAGCAAGTTAAAACTTTAAGGATTCAGAATGTCTTAAAGAAGAAAATCAAGTTCAGAATCTTGGAAACCTAAAAGATAGTGTAGAAAACACAGAAGTCATTGTGATGAGTTAAATGGAAACGAAGATAAGGATTTTTCAGAGTAAAAAAAATAGAACAGATAATTGTTAGGGAAAAAAAAAAAAAGGCAGCAATTGTGCAGTTTAAAGTCACATTATGTGTCATTATGAGAAATACAATTGCACTTATGAAATATAAAGTCACAATTAGGAGAAACAAAGCCACAACTGCAAGTTTATTTCTCACAATTATAGGAAATAAAGTCACATCCGTGAGATATAAAGTTGCAATTGCGAGAAATAAAAAATGTGACTTAATTACCCACAATTATAAGTTGTGAGACAAAAAGCCACAATCACCTCTCTTTTCAGGCTTCCATACAAAAATGATGTTATAACAATGATGCAACATTTTTTACAATGGAAAATCTGATGACTGTTCTCTTGCAGCAGCACTGTTTGTATGCGTGTGTGTGTGTGTGTGTGTGTGTGTGTTTGAAGTTTCTGGGCGGCAAGGTTAGCAGGAGGTTGGATTTTAGTGGAAGTAATCCTGGCGCTATCTGAAGATGCATAAAATCTAAATACGAACTTATCACACACTGCCCAAGTCACAGTAGGAAATCCAGTTAATCTCTCCCTACAGCATTACCCATCACTTTTAACACTCTCTCTGACACCCATGCTGACATGTACCCACACACAATTATACATATGCGGTGCGTGCGTGTCGAGCGACGTGCCAGGGGCAGCACCCCCCTGATAAGGCGATTCAATCAGTCAATAACAGCATATGCGGCTGAGCACTCCTTGGAAAATGCACAGTCACGCCTCAGGGCTGCTTTTGACACTCGCGCTCACATGTCAAAGCAGCAACTCTCTTCACTTGCGCTGATTGACAGCTGACAGCTAGCGCTGCATGGCTAATACGGCATCTGTATCCACGGCAACGGTGCGAGAATATTATCCAGCCTCGCAATCTGGAGCAGAGATTCCCTGGGGTCAGCCGAGGCATGGCTGCGTTTATAAGGCAGATTATACAAATGTGGACGGCATCGCATCCACATCACAAGCGAGGAAAACAAACTTGCGGGGTTTCCAGCTGGAATCAACTAGATTAGTAACAAACACTGTTTTTTTTAACTGAAAAACAACAGAAAACGGTTATAATCCACTGTTTGCTCCTGGTCTATGAATGTGTCCAATAATGAGAGAATGATACCCATAAAAAGTGTTGTATTTTCTCCAAAAACATATTTTATGGTCAGTCTGAGGAATAGCTAAAAATATAATCACTGCTGGGAAAAAAACAAAAACAAAAAACAGCCTAAGATAGCTGGTCTTCTAGTCTGGTCATAGCTGGTTTTCTCTAGCTGGTCAAGCTGGTCTAAGATGGTCAGGCTGACCAACTGGGGGATAGGAGACCAGCTTGACCAGCTCATACAGGATAAGAGTCCAGCTAAACGTATCTACTTCCAGATCAAACCAGTCAACTATCTTAGGCTAGTTTTAGCTGGTCTTTCAGATTGGTCATAGCTGGTTTTTAGGGGTTTTGACCACTTCTTTAGCTGGTCACGCTGACCAACCAGCTAAAACCAGCTTAGCCGGGCTGAGAGACCATCTTAACCAGCTCAGTCAGGATAAGAGTCCAGCTTAAACCGGCTAAAATAGTTAACCATCTTAGGCTAATTTTAGCTGTTTTTTCAGCCTGGTCATAGCTGATTTGCAGGCTGGCTTAGAGTGGTTTTGGTCTTGGTTAAGTTGGTCTTGGTCTTGGTCAGGCTGACCAGCCAGCTAAAACAAGACTGGTCAAAATGGGAGATTAACTGACCAACCAGCTAAAACCAGCTGAAACCAGTTTGGCCAGGCTGGGAGACCAGCTTAATCAGCTCAGACAGGACGGGAATCTAGCTAAAACCATCTACTTCCAGCTAAACCCATCTTTTTCTAGCTCAAAGTAGCTGAGACCAGTCAAACATCTTAGGCTTGGTTTCCAGCCTGGTTTAGAATGGATTTGACCACTTCTTTAGTTGGTCAGGCCGGTCTTAGTTGGTCAAGCTGACCAACCAGTTAAAACCAGCTTGGCCAGGCTGGGAGTCCAGCAAAAACCATCTACTTCCATCTTAAACCAGCTAAGACCAGTCAACCATCTTAGGCTAGTTTTAGCTGGTCCTCCAGATTAGTCATAGCTGGTTTCCAGCCTGGTTTAGAATGGATTTGACCACATCTTTAGCTGGTCAGACTGACCAACCAGTCAAAACCAGTTTGGCCAGGCTGGGAGTCTAGCTAAAACCCATCTACTTCCAGCTTAAACAAGCATCTGGCCATAGCTGGTTTCCAGACTGGTTTAGAGGGGTTCTGACCACTTCTTTAGCTGGTCAGACTGGTCCTAGCTGGTCAGGCTGACCAACCAACCAGCTAAAACCAGTTTGGCCAGGCCGGGAGTCCAGCTTAAACCAGCTAAGACCACTCAACCAGTTTAGGCTGGTTTTAACCGTCTTCCAGCCTGGTTTGCAGGCTGGTTTGCCCACATCTTCAGCTAGTCAGGCCAGTCTAAGCTGGTCAGGCTGACCAACCAGCTAAAGCCAGCTTGGCCAAGCTGGGAGTGCAGCTAAAACCATCTACATCCAGCTAAAACCATCAACTTCCATCATAAAACCAGCTTGGCCAGGCTGGGAGTTTTTAGCAGTGGTGTAAACAACTCAGCTGTAGCAGAATGACCTGTCAAATATGAAGGCTTACAATGTGAGTTTGTTTTCTAGGAACATATAAACGCACATATACACTCCCGATACACAGTTTTGCTTTTTATGTATCTATGGTGGCGCTGCCACAAAACATTACATCTGACAGAAAAGGGCCAGCTAATTTTACTGTTGCTATGACAACAAACTACTCGAACAGGGTACCGTTGGGGCTGCCAGTGAACTTCCCTTACGCTCCAGAATCAATTACATTTTACTGTTCACAAACAAAGTTTGAAACCGGTTTTGTTTAAGCCCTTGAGGAGCGCTGTGAAATAAGGGGGATTCAGCAAGATATTTCAGGTGAGAGTTGTGACAAATGACCAAAGAGATCTGAAAACTGGAAACTGTAAACAACAGCTCGCCCGACTGCCCATTAATGCCTCAGACATTTCAGGACAGAACAAAAGAAACGTCAAAATTCAGCATCTGCTTTATAGACACTGCATGCAAGCTAGCTGCATTTGACAGCTTTAGTTACAACAAATGTACAAAAAGTACCATAGTATTATTCTGATCTTCTTTGATGTACCTTGGATGACTACTATGGCATATGAATATTATAACCATTGAATCAAATGAAATTTAGTAAATAAAATTGAGCAAAATTAAAGTTAAGCTTTCAAATAAAATATGATGGTAATTATACACATACTGGCACAATTGCAAATATAAAAAGGGAATTTCCATCTTGTTTTTTTATTTTATGTTATTTAGTTTTATTTTACTTTACAAATGGAACAAGGGCCATAACACCAGTCAAATATATTATTTATTTAGATGATGCAACTAATTAAAAAAAAAAAATTACAATGGGCAGACTAAAATCAATATATTATTTATATAACTAAAAGTGATTATATTATTAATAATATTTATATATAGTTAGTTTTCTTTGGCTTTGTACTAATTCTTAACAAAAACAAAACAAAATATAAAACAAAAACAAAACAATAAAGCAAAATAAAACAACAAATCAAAACAAAAAAATAATACAAAACAGCAAAGTAACAAATAACAAACAAAACAAACAAAAAATAAAATGAACAAAAAGTAATACAAAAACAAAACAAAAAACAAGCTACACAAGACAATTTCATATTTTATTTCATGATAATATATCAAAAAAGCTAAAAAACAAAAAAAACAGCAAAGCAATACAAAAAGCAAAACAAAAATAAAACAAAAACAGGAAAACAAAAAATAAAACAAAAATTTAACAAAAACCTACACAAGACAATTTCATATTTTATTTAATGCTAATATTATTTTCGCTATAAAGTAAGGTTTTTGTGATAGCGAAATGTTTGATACTGATTAAAATTTCGTAATTCTTAATTTTCGAAATCACCAATAACCTGCAAAGAACAAAGAAACAAATAAAATAGGCCTACATGGTAGTATTTCTTTTTTTTAAGCACAACAAAAGCAACTAAGTCTTTACTGTGTAAAGATGTATGCTTATTAAAGTAACAAAAGTGATTCAGTCGAGCGCAGCAAGAGATTTTCTTTCCATTGTTGTTTGATTTACCATTAATGACACAGGAAGCAGCAGGTTTATTGGGCTGCTGTCACTTTAAGACCAAATGAACAGATCTAATATACTGAAGCACGTTTTCTTTCTCAATTGTTTACGTTCACTTAAAACACAAACAACCTGTGCGCTGTGTGAAAAGCGTCTCTCAGACAGGGCATATAGCAAAACATTTGCTGCTTATTGTACTCAAGAAGTTCAAAAACCACTTGTTTATAAACTGAAAACGCATTCAAATGACAATCTTTTGTGACGGCGCAGGACGGAAACATCACGTGAGCATAACCACGAGAAAGATGTTAGTCCAAAATTTCTACAGGTTTATTGTGTCTACCGGTATATAAACAAACATAAACCAAAACAAACCGAAAGGCAACAAAACAATAAAAAACAAACAGAAACATCAAAGAAGTGATTTACAAAACGACGGGGACAAGAGAGTTTTTCTATAAATGAAAGCACCATGAGACGTAACAACTCTTTGTTTAATGCACTGCAAATAGCAACCACAAATAATACGCAATCAGTTTATTTCAGGGCTCCTTGCAGTTAAATCAAAGCAAGCAAAAGCAAACGTCTCAATGGACTTAAGTTCATTCACAATATTTAAATTCCACAAAACCTGCTAAACAAAGACCAACAATGAAGCGCCTTCACATCACCCTGAGGTGCATCTCACTTATGAGATTTCAGTTCTGGTACGTAGACTACAAATAATAGACCTTTGTCTCGATGTCAACACCAGCACTGAAAGAGATGGGAGATTCCTCCTCCTCTCCAGCACTGAAAAAAAGACTTGTTTAGTTTCCATTTCCTCAGTTCCCATGACAACAGTGTTAGGGCACACCAGGGCATGTACATACGGCCAACCAATCAGCCGAGCCGTGCGCAGATCAAAGTATACGGTCCATCCTTTCAGCCAGCAACATCAGAAAAGTCCATAAGCAACGGCGTCGAGGTGAAGGTTCACTGTCCGAAGGGGCCGGAGCAACGACGCAATAGACTCGGGGCGAGAACTTTCTTCGTTCCGTATGAACCGCTGCTACCCACAGGCTCGTACCGTTGGAAGAGTTACAGCGCTCATTTGCTTTATTCCCCTGTTCCCTCGCTCCCTTGTCTGATCTGAGCTTAGTGAAGGTGACCTAAGCGCTCCCAGCCCGAGGGTCTGCGAGTGAAGTTTGGTGCAGAGAGTAGACCTCTACTCTCAGAAGTCAGGCTTAAAACAGCGCTGGCCCCGGGCCCCTGCATTCACAGCATACACTGGCAGCATGCTAAGAGACGCTTTTGCAGAGGGTCCCCTCTCTTTCTCACTCTGTTTTTCTCTCCATTACATGGTCTTTGCTTTTGACCTGAACAGTAACTGATGGGAAAGGAGTAATCGGCAAAGAGCTGTTCGCTTTTATATCCGGTATGACAGGATCTGCACAAATGCATAATTTCATCATTATATCAAGCACGTGTAGAGAATATCTGTGGATATACTGGGCTGTAGTGGAAAAGGGATGAGTTGTTCCTGGTAGTTTATTAAAGGAGAAGTCCACTTCCAAAACAAAGATTCACATATAATGTACTCACCCCCTTGTCATCATGTTCATGTCTTTCTTTCTTTAGTCGTAAAGAAATTATGTTTTTTGGGGACAACATTTCTGCATTTTTCTCCATATAATGGACTGCTATGGTGCCCTGATTTTGAACTTCCAAAATGCAGTTTAAATGCAGCTTCAAACGATCCCAAATGCGGTTGTAAACAATCCCAGCCGAGGAAGAAGGGTCTTATTCAAAAAATACAATTTAAATACTTTTTAATCTCAAATGCTTGTTATGAATACTTATTACAATTTAAAATAACTGTTTACTATTTTAAAATGCAATTTATTCATGTAATGCAAAGCTGAATTTTTAGCATCAGTGTCACATGATCCTTCAGAAATCATATCATTCTAATATGCTGATTTAATACTCAATAAACAATTATTGTTTTCAATTTTGAAAACTGTTGTGCCGTTTAATATTTTGGTGGAAACTCAGTCTTTTTTTTTTAGGATTCTTTGTTGAATAGAAAGTTAAAAAGAACAATTTATCTGAAACTAAAATATTTTGTAACATCATAGATTCAATAAAATTAATTAAAGGGATACAGTTGAGGTCAAAAGTTTTTACATCCCCCTTTCAGAATCTGTAATATGTTAATTATTTGACCAAAATCAAACAAAATGCATGTTATTGTTTATTTAGTACTGACCTGAATAGGATATTTCACAAAAAAGATGTTATATAGTCCACAAGAGAAAATAATACACTTGATTCTTAATAGTGTTGTTACCTGAATGATCCACAGCTGTGATTTTTGTTTAGTGATAGTTTTTCATGAGTCCCTTGTTTGTCCTAAGTTAACTGCCTGCTGTTTTTCAGAAAAATCCTTCAGGTCCCACAAATTCTTTGGTTTTCCAGCATTTTTGTGTATTTGAACCCTTTCCAACTGTGACTGTATGATTTTGAGATCCATATTTTGACACTGAGGACAACTGAGGGACTCTATTACAGAAGGTTCAAATGCTCACTGATGCTTCAGAAGGAAACTGAATGCATTAAGAACCGGGGGGTGAAAACTTTTTGAATTTGAAGATCAGGGTAATTTGAACTTATTTTGTCTTCTGGGAAATATGCAAGTATCTTCTGTAGCTTCTGAATGGCAGTACTAAATTAAAAAATATGACATTTAGGCAAAATAAGAAAAATGTACACATCTCCATTCTGTTCAAAA
>JAHKKF010538034.1:0-34073 GCA_019740295.1 Labeo calbasu
TATTTATATTGCAAAACCAGCTAAAAGCCATCTCGGTCAAAAATTAGATAGTGATTCTGAGTGAATGCTCCTGACACATAGTATTCAAAAATCTATTTTTATGTTTTCAACATAAAAATAATATTATTAATGTTTTTGAGCAGAAAATCAGAATATTAGAATGACTGGTAGTGTATTTCTTTTTAGAATGCTACTTGTCCAATAAACATGTACTGCACCTAATAGACACAATTTTTTAAATATAATTTGCTAATTTTCCACTGAGTGCTGCAGGTGGGCGTTGTTTACTAGCCCATATCAGTTGTTGTTACTAAGCATAATGGCATTAAAAGAATGACTCCGGCAAACCTCTCCTAAGACTGTTTGCCAACACTGTCTGTCTGTCAGTCAGCTGTACAGAGTATTTTTACCATTCATAATGGAGCTCAGGAGCATATTAAGAGCTCCATTTAAGCTGCCTGACAGCAATATATTTGAAAGTCTATATAAAGTGCCTATGATCAGGAAAATTAATATATGGGAAGCAACAAATCCATTTGCTAATATGTGTCGCAAAGTGCTAATGTGAAAGGTGATAGTCTAGTTATAGGTCCGTCACACATTCCTATGCAGCAATGGGAATGTAAACTTCCATATTAGTGGTAACTCCATACAGGGGGCGTGCTCTCACAGTAGCACTCTGAAATAAAACAAACGTCTGTTTTATCATTTTAATTCACATAAACATAAGTTTTTAATAGAATTTTCTTTTAATTCATTTTAGGTGTTTCCTATATCTAGTATAGTTCAATTAAATGTTAAAATTAAATTTTAAAATTTAATTTAATTTAATAAAAATACATTTCATTAAAATTATATTAAATAAAAAAATACTAATTCTTAAGTTTTTGAAGGATACGTGCACACATTTCATGATCATTTTTGTGCCTTTTTTTTCTTCCATTAAAAGCACTGTTACCATGTGGCAATATGTATGCTATGAGGATGGCAGAATATTTCAGGCCACCTGTGCTTGAAACATAATATGGTGTGACATTATATGTTGGGAGGGTATTTTGCAAGGCATGCTGTGAATAGTCACACATACCATATGATATTTGTGTTTAAACAGCAGCACAGAAAACAATATTTGCACTAGTTTGCATAACTATTGTTACTTTTTGAGTTAGCCTACGGTTAACACCAACCCTTTTCTGTAGAATATTAAAAATTATTTTCAGCTTTATAAAGCATTATAAAGCCCTTAACCATCTCTCGGTTAAAATATTTCACCCTGGATGCATTATTTCTATTTGACATGAACATAGGCTATGTATCTTGTTGGATAATATTTTATATAGCCTACAATAAAGTTATTGATCAGTGTGAAATAAGTGTATATATTTATATAGTATGCAGGATATATGATTATTCGCATCATATGGCAGATTCAAGGCCGTTCTTTTACGTTCAGAAAAGTGTGAAAAAGAGCTTTACCTAAATGCCCTTACTTGCCCTCACCAACATGGCGGACAGTGGACGTTCTCACGCTGAATAAGTCGCTTTTAAATGACGCAGCATACGGGAGCACATGAGATGAAAGCACCACTGCAAAGACAGCAGTTTAGAGGTAGTTTACTCTTTCATATTTGTAATTCTGCTATGCCCAGTTTTCATTATTTTATGGACCGTTTTAAAACGTATTTCGAAATGCTCGTGTAAAGGTCCCTTGTTGTTTTTGTGTTATTTCGATAGACTCTGAAAACAGCTGATGTTTGTGAACTTACTGAGATGTAGTTATCTTATGGTAGCCTAGATTACATGTTAAATGAAAGTAATATCTTGATACAATAAAATAACTGTCGAAGCTCATGGTACTGCAGGGAAAAGTGACATTAAGGTTGTAATCTGACGCAACTGGTAGAAAGATTTCCCAGGCATCATAGTCGCGATTAAACGCGGATAAGATGACTGGAAAATGTGTCGAAAATTGATCCAGCGAGGTGTGTGCAGCTATTGATTTGTTTGTTTGGGTATTCGTTGGAATGTCGATTCATTTCAGTCACTCGAATCTTTTGAATCAGTTCATTTTAAAGATTCGCTCACTCACCTGTGTCCCCTGCGTGAGTGAAATGTAATTGAACCATTCAATGCCCGTTCATTTCAAATAACAAACGTTAAAATAAAGTTCTTTAAACACTGAAAAACATCTTATTCTTTATTAAAATCTGTGTACCTACTATTATAAGGCTCTTTTCAAGTCCAAAAAAATTATGAATTTCAACAACATGCTTGTGTTATTTGAATTGAGTGGTCAGTCATTTTTACGAAATTGTAATAGAGACAAACAAATTAAAACAAACAAAAATTCCTAAACATTTGTTTCATTGTTGCTGATGCAGGGTTTTCACATTAAATGGCCACCGATATGGCCAATACACCTGCTGTGCAGGAGAGCAGCCATGAATGTGCAAACGATGAAAATGAATCTGCAAAGGATGAAAAAGAGGCCATACAGTCTGGAGAAACTGAAACACTGTCTAAAAGACAAAGGAAGAGACTTCTTAAGAACCAACAGTGGGAAGAACAGAGAGAACTTCGCAAGTAAGCAGTGTTATTTTAGTATTATTTTTTTTTATACTTTTATAGTATTTGAAGAGTTCAGATGCAAAAGCTTCTAAGTGCTATCTGAAATGTTCTTCTAAAATGATTAATTTTTCTATTGTTTATATTCAGTTATTTCACTTTAATGGCAATGAAAAGAACCCTATTTATTGCCATTAAAGTAAAATTAAAAAAAACTGCAGCTGGGTTGTAAAAATCCATATATTTGTGCTCTTTGGATGCAGGATTCTTTTGTAACATCAAAATACTCATAAATCCGAGGCACTCAAATAATGTGAATAAAATATAAAAAACCTTTATTCACATGGCTTTGAAGTTTTAAAAACAAAACATTTGTGCACCAACGCATTACATAGGATAGAAATGCTTATTTTAGAAGAAAATTTCAAATGGCACTTCATTTATTAATATTTTGATTGTTTTTTTTATTTTAATTTAATATTTCTATATTGTTTTCTGGATTTTTTTTTATTTTAGCTTTGTTTGAATGATCAAATGCTTGATAAAATTTTATTGCTATAATTTTATGTTTAGTCAACAGTAAAATTGAGTAAACTAACTAAAAAAAACTGTTTACTCTGCTATTTCCAGCAGCTCCTGCTGATAGTCTTTCATTTAATATGAGCTTTAATTGTCACTTGTTTATGTAAAGACAGAAGCGCAAAGAGAGAAAACAACAGAGGAAACTCGAGAGACAAGCACAGGCTGAAGATGGAGTGGAGTGGACGGGAAAAAAGCGTTTGCGCAGGTCGGCCGAGCCCAGTTCTCTCAGACTTGTCATAGACTGCAGCTTTGATAACCTCATGGTGATCAAGGTAAAATGAAACCCAGTGCTTACAAACTGCCATAATAATAACACCAACTTTAGTACAATGCATAATTTTATTAAAACAAAAAAATTGTGTGATGCATTGCAGAATCAAATGCATGACTCACAAAAAAACAGAATTGCATCTTTAAACTTAATCAATCACTAATTTAATCAAGCTTACATTTTTGTTTCATGTGTAGGATGTAAAGAAACTTCACAAGCAGATTCAGAGGTGCTATGCTGAGAACAGACGAACATTACATCCTGTACAGGCAAGTGTTTCTTTTAAAAAGATAATGAAAATATGATCTTTAAGAACAAACTTAAAGGTGAGCATTCAGTTAACAGTTATTTCACATTCTCAGTTTTACCTTACAAGTCATGGTGGTCAATTAAAGCAAGTTATGGATGAAATTAACAAAGGCTGGATCAACTGGAAGGTAAGATGTGAAATGACACTACTAATAATAAATATTACAAAAACAGGCATTTTTAAGACATTTAGGCCCAGTTTTTTCGATCAGTCGTTTTTTTTTTTCTGAAAAATAAAAATTTGTGTACTCTTTAAGCACAAAAGCTCGTGTAGCAGTAGCTCAGTAGCTGTGTGCCATGAGTAAATTATTTGTAAATCGTTGTTCTGGAAGTAGACTTCTCTTTTAAGCCTTATCTGTGAAAATGGGGGTAAATAATAAATGTAATAATAATAGTAAAATATGTTAATAATAATAATAATAATAATGTTATTCAGTGCTTAAAACCCTTCCTATGCTTTTGTGTTGACAATCTCTTTTACATGTTTGAGCCCATCCATCACCCACACAAGAAAACTCATTAGTTCTGTGCAGATTATGATTCATAATCAGGGTTCCCACGCATCCTGGAAAACCTGGAAAACTTGGAAAATTGATGACTAATTTTTCAGTCCTGGAAAACTCATGGAAAATGGAAAATGTCCTGGAAAATTATTATTAAAAACGGAATTGTGTTCTCCTTTAGCCAAGCCTGAAACAAATAATGCTAGTAGTAGAAAATGTTTGAGCTGCCATAAATCATAACCAGCCAGTTTCTGCTCCAGACGTGCAATTAGCAGTCAACTCTTTTGTTTTATTTCAGCTGATCTCTGTTCTGGACTTACACACAAACTGTATTGCAAGCATTTTCCAAAATGTCATTTTTGTGGAAATATTACGAAGCGTTTAAACGGGACATTAATAAAGGCCAGAGATGCTAATGGTGAACGCAAAGAGGAGAAAGTACTGGCAGAACAGACTCACTGCTCACAGTGTGTGAAATATTCATAAAATGTAATCGGGGTGTTTATATGAATTTATCTCTGAGGGGAACTCAGAAAAGCTTAAGTGGTATTTTCTTTTCATCTTGCCACTGTATTATCTAAAGTAGTTAGTGCTAGGTTAATGCTAGGTGCATTGCTGCTTTGTTTACAGCAATAACTAGGGAAACGCTGTATTGCTGCTGTTCCATAAGCACCACCTGCTGTCAGAGAGTGAATTTGCGCTCTAAATCAACCAGTGTGCTGTTTTTGTTTCCTGCAGATATTTTTATGTACCATAATTTCACAAAGATAAAGTTAAGATCATTTTGTTTTTGCTTCAGATTTTGAAATTAGATCAGAAACTGCTCATGTATGTAGATACAATATAATTCCAATATCGATATGAACAATATTTTAAAAAGCCTCAGAATTACTGCTGACTGTCTGTACAGACAAAAATGAATTCGCCAAATCTATGAAACCTCATTTTATAAAACTATGTAATATTTCAGAAAACAATGGTACAAATAAATTAATGGTCACCTTTTATTTGTATTTAGCCTTCATACAAACAAAAAATGTGAAATCACCATCAAATAAACATAAGACTTTCAGATTCAACCTATTAATATTAATATATTAACTAAACTATTAACAGATGCCTGTCGGTGTGGCTTCACACAATAGTTGATTGACATGAGCGTCTTACCTCAGATCAGCTGTAACAGTCCGACCTCCATTGTTTCAATGCCCGAGCAGAGATGTAAGTTAGACAAGAATATCTCCGATTGAGCGATTGAGGTGTTCTGTTGCTGGATGTAATAATGAACATAGTGGTCATCATTTACTCCTGACATCTGAGCGCTGAAGATGCAGTGGATTACGTTTGTTTGTGAAGGGAATGCGCCTCCCGATTTACATAAATGCGTCTATGTTCGCGCAAATCATTCGTGATCCAGCTTCACCTACAGCAGAAGTGAGTAAGAGGTTTTTTTTATGAATCTCTGCAATCACCTTTCCTAATAACATGCTAGTTAGCAAGTTTCACAGCTAAATGTGTTAAATGCGGCTAAAGTAAACAGGCTTGTCACTCAACAGAGGGAAGAGAGGGGCGGGGTGAGCAGAACTCATTTGCATTTAAAGGAACAATCCATCAGAATGGGATGATTTTTGCAGAGCTCATTTTGATAAAGTAAAAAGGGTGTTGTTTTACACAACCATTGAGATGTATATTATAGACTTCTCATTAAGACCCCTTAAGAATCATATCAACTTGTGGAAAATGGGCATCCAATGATCCCTTTAATACTTCCAATATATTTTGTTTATTTTGCTATGGTACTGAAATTGGTTCAGAAATGTTGTAATGTATAATTAAGAGCTCATGTTAAGGCATGGCCATAAACTGTATGTTTTTAAAGACCTCTCAAGAAAGAAATATTTTACTTTAGAGCACATAATTAAAATAAAAATGTCCTGGAAAATGATCACCGAAAAAGAGTGGGAAAGAAGAGTAATTTTAAGGTATTAATGTTGGATAGTGGAAAAAGTGACTTTAAAGCACCCCATCTACATTTCATTGTTGTGTAGGATGTCCATTTTGAGCCTGATGCGTTTCATGAAATCATGAAGAAGGAAGACCTGGTCTACCTCACCTCTGATTCACCCAATGTGCTGCAAGAACTGGATGAAACCAAAGCCTATGTGATTGGAGGTCTGGTGGACCACAACCACCATAAGGTGAGTGACTCATTACTGTCTGAAGAGGAACTTTTCCCTACACTCTCAGTAAAAGGTACAAAGCTTTTAGGGGTAAATAAGGCACAAAGATGTACCTTCTAGGTTTTGCAGTCACAGCTTTTGTGCGTATCTGCTAAAACTACTGATTGAAAGGAGATTTTATTCTGAGCTTAATATAGGGTGACACTTGTCATAAGTTTTTTCTTTTCTGTTATTTTTACCTTGAGGCCATTAAATTCTTTACCAAAGCTCTTGGTCTTGAATTCGAATGCTTTATTACAGGGAATCACATTTGGTCGAGCCCAAGAGCTTGGCATTGCTCATGCTCAGCTTCCGCTGGGGAGTTTCGTCAAGATGAATAGCCGCAAGGTGCTGGCTGTCAATCACGGTGAGATTCCCTAGCTCTAGATCCATTTAAGTGACGCTTCTTCTATATTATACTACCTGGTAGAAATTAACCAGTCATTTCCCCCCTTGCTGCAGTTTTTGAGATCATCCTAGCATTCCTGGAGAAACGAGACTGGAAGGAAGCTTTCTTTACCGTTCTGCCGCAGAGGAAGGGAGCTGTGCCAGTGGGCCAAGAGAACAATGATGAGGAAGACTCTGATGAAGACTCGGACACAGAACACCCAATCTCAGATAAGAGAACGGACTCAAAGGACCAATCAGAAAGCAAACAGGAAGAACAGAAAGCTGTGCTAAACCAGTCAGATTCCAGCGAGCGAAACACAGCGTAGCGATATGTAACATTTAAGCCGTTTCATCATTTTTGGATGTTTTTTTGTTTTTAATTTATAAATTTCTCTGTTTGAGTTTTGAGATGCTTTATGCAAAGGTTTGAAATTGAAGGTGTTTTTGTTGAAACAAATTTCTTGGGGGAAAAAAATAAACAAAAAAAAAAGAAAAATTGCCCGTTTTTTTTTAGCTTTTTACATTTAAAGACACCAACAACAAACAATAATGTACAGATCTTATGAAAAAACAAACAATTGAGAAATTCCATAATTTATATCAATGAGTGTTTTGTTTGTTGTAAACTTTTACATATTTGATCTGCACATTAAAATAATAATTGTATCCTGTAAGTTTATACTGTTGACTGAAATGTTGATTTGTTATGCAGTTTTGTAATGAACAGGATTTATTTATTTATTTTTTTGTTTACTAACTAAGCAACAGACTTTGCATATTAGCTGTTTTTGCTATTCTGCCGCAGTGGGATTTGTATCTGCGAGCCAAGAAGAACAAGCTCGGACACGGCAAGACCAAGATGTAAGCCATCCAATCTCAGAAAAGAAAAAAACACAAAGGACCAATCAGAGAGCAAAAAGGGAGGTACATAAAACTCAGATTCCAGTAAGAATGAAAGCAGGGCAAAACTGGATCTTTGAAATTTGTTGCTGTCATATGTTTGTTCAGTTTTGTTTTCACATTAATGAAATATCACATGCATTTGAGAAGCAAATTAGCAGTTTAGATCTTAATACATATGAATGTAGTAATGGTCTACATACATACTGTATATTACCCATTGTTAGTATTCTAGTAATCTGCATCCAAAAAAAAAAGGAATGTGAACTGATAAACCTAAATGTAGAAGAGTTAAGGTAGAGTTTAATGTTAAAATAATAACTATGATTATCAGGCTAGTGCAGAAGTGTGTAAACATACTTAAGTTTTGCATTGTATTTGAAAACTACAAAAACTGTCCACTAGATGTCACACTACACCTACGCTCAGTTTCATAAAAAAGTAAAATAGTTTAAATGAAAAGAAAAGAAAAATCGAAAGGCATAATGAGTAATTAATAGAAATATCTCTTACTATTTTTGATTCAGTTAGATGTTTTCTCTCTAAATATTTTCACAATATATCTTCGTTCTCTTTTCAAAGGTTTTTTTAATTCCTTTTTAATATTTTAGTTTTTCAAAGTTCATAATTGGCATGATTGTTTCACATTATTAGCACAGCATCACAGACTGTTTTTATTAACTAGTATTTCAATTAAATAAAATTAAAGACTCAACATTAATATCATTTGTGGACATTCAGAGCATTTAATCCTATACGTCATAGACAAAAGTGCTAATCCTAGTGAGAGTTTTCCTCATGATGAATAACTGTTTTCCAGCTTAAATTCTCATTTGGAACACTATTCCGTTGAACTCGGTAAAAGTGCCGGAGGCTTTAACTGTTTTCAGGAGGGAAAACAGGTTTACAGTTTTTTGGTGCTCTCTTTCCCTTTAGGCCAAGAATGCAACCAGATAGGCCTACAGTACATCTGATAGATCCGTGTAGTTTTCATACACATGCTAATTATGTCACCACACTTGCAAAATTAATCAAATACATTGTGTCGTAGTTTATCCAGCAGGATCCTATTGGATATTGGGAAGTCTTTAACAGAACACTGTTTGTATTGGAATAATGTCTGGACAGTTAAAGCAAATCACAAAGGAGGGTAGAGGGTAGGACTTTTTTTTTTTTCTAAAAGGTCTTTAAAGATCTTTTTAATCATAAGTCGAATTATTAACTATATGTTCTGAAAGAACTTTTATGAATTTAAAAAAACATTTTCAAAATTCTAAATTTCAGAAGGAATTAAAATAAGATTCCTTCACAAATTTGTTTGTTGGCTTTTTTTGTTTTTATCCAGTGGAAAAAGCAAGTCATTGGTGTCTTCTTTTTTTTCCCTCTTCTTCCTCTTTCACAAAAACATTATGGCAGAAAAAACTGTTGAAGTGAACTCGACCATTAAAGATCCCAAACGATTAAGCAATTACAGAATATTAAACTAGTAGCTAGATTGAATCATCAGATTGGGAAGAAACACCCGGATTAAAAACTGGTAAGTTGAGTTCGGTCTAAGCGCGTAAGAACATGCATGCGACTGCGCAACGGAGAGCTGCCTTTTCCAACAGGTGTCTCTAAGAATTTTCTTCTCTCAGAGCATTTTCACATAATTTCGCACCGAACGTGAGAGGAATCATGGAAACACTTAGTTTTTTCTCAACATGTCGTAGGTCCTAAAAGAATACGTAAACAGCCTAAACTGGAGTAAAACTTCTGTGCGCTCCTGTGAGGATTTACGCATGGAGAAACGTTCACTTTTATGGATATAATCCATAAACGTTTTATTGATTTAGTCGTTTAATTTTGTTGTACGTCAAATGAATTACACATCTCAGTTGATTGTGAACGCAGAGTGATTTCGTTTTTTCTGCGCTGGATCTCCACCATCTGATCTTCTTATAGCCTATGGGAGTCTCCTGTTCTTCAACATCTCCTGACTGACATCTAATCGATTGGATTGACTGGGAATACAACTACCTCTGGAAATGGACACTGTTTTGCTATAGCCTTTTAATAATGATCATCGCATTGATATCGCCAAACTGATAACTTGGGCTCAGCTGAAAGTCTGAACTGGTGGACGATGAAGACAGTTTCATATATTCTTGCGGCGTTGATCATCTGGAACTCAGGTGAGCCATTTTATACATAATACACATAAATGAAAACCTAAAATGCGTTGCAGGATTTGGGGTTAAACGTTAGGAAAAGAGCTTCACAACACGTTTACGGTTGTCTGATATTACAGGAAGAACTGGTTCTGATGACAAACTGAGTGTGATTCAGTGTGACAGACAGGCGCTCCCTGCTCACGCACACACACTGTGTCTTATGCGTCTTAAGGAGTGTTTTATGGGTTGATGAAGTTGTGAGAATAAGGGTGTGATAATTTTGAGGGTGTTGTCAACGTAACTTGCATTTTTGAGTGTTTTTACCGGTGTTTGAGCTATTCATAGAGTTGCGTGTTAATGCTAGTTCAGTGGGTCTGAGTACATGATGTAACGTGATTTATATACATTATGGCATTTTGCTGCATCAACATCCCTAGTTTGATATCGCCCATAGAGGTCAGATTAAAGGCTATGCCTTTGAACAACAATCCAGTCAACCAGTTATTTTGAAATTTGAGACTGAAATTGTTTCTAATGACCATATTTGGCATTATTATGGTTTTTAATAATTGTAAGGTGCTTAAAGTTCAGTTTCTAGGACAGGCTGTAATAGGACAGTCACCCCTGGATATGTATTGAACTGCAAATAACAGTAAACATAATGTGTTTCTTATTCACCTGTGAGATTTGACACTGTTATATATTTTTTTTACGATTTTATAAACAAACAAGCAGTGTCTGTTTTTAATTGTTTTATTTCTGCTTTTTGACACCAGAATGACTAAACTGTCATTATAGCCTGCAACAACACAAACAAACTGTTTTGTTGTTGTTTTTAATGTCGTTATACATATGCTAAATTATTTTGTGATCTACATAGTTGCTAGAGAATATTTGGCTGTTAAGATAAAAATAAAACAAATCATTCAGAAAATTAATTAAATAACTTGTATTACCTGCAAATACTGTTGTTATTCTTTAGAAATCCGTCAAATAAGAACACTATGGCACATAAATAAATTATAGCAATTTCTGAGTAAAAATAGTTCCAAATGCTTTTTTGTGTGTGTGTGAAATGAAAGTGCCAATTATAAATTAAACTGAAAAGTGTGAATATTAGTTAAAGAAAAATATATTAGTCAAACCAATTAGGCTTATTTCTGCAATAATTGCCCCCTGATTTTAGAGGTGTAGAATTGGACAACAAATGACAGTCTTTAAGGATGTTGACTCAGGAACTTGTCATGCTGGGATAAATCATACTGTGTGACAAAGTGACAGGATCTATGCCAGAAATTTGTCAATAAGTTTATGTCTAAAAGGCTTGTTGATGTAATCCTCTAGTCTTTGCAAACTGGACAATTGACTGCTTTGGCTTAATGGTCAGGATCTGGGTTACTAACATAAAGTTCAATCTAGAAATAGAATGACTCAGAAAACTCAAGAAAATTACGGGATTATAGCCAAATCACTGCCCTGAACTGTGATCCCAGAGCACTTGAAATGTGCTTAACACTCTGGGCAGTGAGCCCTATTAAGTGTACGGTTAATAGTTTCTTCTGCAACTTATCTGTTAGTGCAAATAACAATAAACATAATGTATTTCTTATTCATATATGAGCCTGATCAACTTAAAGCATGCAATAGTTGCCTGTCCTTTTTGTTTATGTATTTGTATGTGACCCTGGACCACAAAACCAGTCTTAGGTAGCACGGGTATATTTGTAGCAATGGCCAAAAATACATTGTATTCTTCAAAATAAGTAAGATATTAGGTAAAGATCATGTTCCATGAAGATATTTTGTAAATTTCCTACCATAAATATATCATATCTAACTATGATTAGTAATATGTATTGCTAAGAACTTCATTTGGACAACTTTAAAGGCGATTTTATCAATATTTAGAGTTTTTTTCTTCATCAATTGAAAGCTTATTTATTCAGAAATTTCATAAAATTGACCCTTATGACCGGTTTTGTGGTCCAGGGTCACATATGTTTTTTTCCTATTTGATTTTTGTATTAAAATGTAAATTCAATAGTTCAGCTTATATTCGCTCAACTTTGCAAGCATGCATTTTGAATTTGCATGTTTGCTTATGCTCGTCTGTCTCCCAAAAGTAATTAGCCCTGAGACATATAACAAGTTGAGCAGCATATCTAAATCTCGTCCACAAACGCTCTTTCCAGACACCTGTTTGTCTCTCAATCCTCTTCCTTTCTTTTATTTTGTTATCCATATCTATTTCCATGTCTGCTTTGCCCCTCTGTTCTCTGTGCCAGTTCAATAGAGTGATGAAAAATGAAGGTTTCGTGTTACCATCGTGCTGAGGGTAACAGATGACCTCAGCCAATGTGGCCTAACTTTTCTTTTACTACAGATATATTTCATATAGATATATATCTCTTAAAGGTGCTATTTCTAATTTTTTTTTAAAGCACTGCTTGAACCGCCTTAGGCTGTATTTATGTATATTCAGGGGATGGCCTAGAATTTTTATTTTTTATCTGGCCCTTTAACTTGTGGTCGCATCTTGCTATTCAGTTTGTAATGCCACAGCTATGAGCACTACAAGGAACTTGCTGTGATGAACTCTTACGAACACTATATGCAACACAGGGTTATTTGTTAAAAAAAAAAAAAAAAAAGATATGTTGTGCAACAGCATAACAAGTAATTATAGTTCTACATAGTTTTACAGTTGCACAACTAATTCGGTGATGTTGTTTTATTTGTTAAAGGTGAAATTTTCTGACCCTTAGATGTAGATGAGTTTGTTTCTACATTGGAACAGATTTGGAGAAATAGCCAATGGATCCTCTGGAGTGAATGGGTGCCATCGGAATGAGAGTCCAAACAACTGATAAAAACATTGCAATGATCCACTAGCAATCAAAAGTGAAAAGCAGCATGTTTCTAAGAAACAAATCCATGATTAAACAGTCACTTCTGGTCAAAATTAAGTTCATAATCCATAATAACTCTTCCACCAGTGAAAATATAAATCCCTTGTTATCCTCTCACATCGAAATGCATTGACGTGTTTATTTAGGACTGTTTCAGAATAGTTTTGCTTGTTAACAGTGCTTGATCTATGCATATTTCTAATTCAGACAAGGTGACTTTTTCATTGAAGAAAGTAATATTATGGATAGAATACTCTTATTTTAGCCAGAAACGATGGTTTGAAGTTAAAACATCGTAATGATGAATTTAGATGCAGCTTTTCACTTCACAAGATGTTAAATGATGGATTAGAGTTGTCTGGATTACTTTAGCTGTTATCTATCAGCTGTTCGGACTCTAACACTGATGGCACCCATTCATTGCAGAGCAAGTGATGTAATGGTAATTTATCCAAATCTGTTCTAATGATGAAACAAACTCGCCTACATCTTGAATTCCGAATAGTTGAATAGATTGTCAGCAAAGGTTCATTTTTGTGTCAACTATTTCTTTACTAATCCTGCCATAGTAATTATGTATATTTAATATTATATATAATATACAATGTTGTAACTACTATAACTCATCCTCCAATTCTTCACGGGTTATGGTTGCAGCTCATTTGTTTAAAACTTATTTGATTAAAACCGTTATCTATCTCTTTGTGTCTTTCAGCAGCCTGTGTAAGTGGAAAACAAGAACATTTTCTAGAGCCCCCTGAGTCCCCCTGGTCTCAGCAGTCTTTGGCAGAGGAGGAAACGCGGTTACCCTGTCGATTCAATGTATCGAACAGTGAGATTAAGGTGGTGCAGGTGATATGGAGTCGAGAGAATTCAAATGGAGGTGAAGAACAAATTATCACTGCTCATTTCAGTGAAGGCCAGACAGGTAACTAGGAACTTTTTTCTGTCTTTTACTTCACAGATACCAAAACTTAATTGGTTACACATTTTTTTAGAAAACCTTGCATTTCTAAAACACCCTTTTTTCGCTAAAATAAAAACATATTTTTATTGCTATTATTGCCATGGGTATGTTGATGCATCAGTGTGTTCATTGTATTTCAAAATGTGTTTAGTTCAAAATATGACAGTAAAAGCTTAAAAAAGAGGACATTTCATTTTAAATTGTTACTTTTGATTTCTTTGTAATAATTTAAGTTTATTCACAGTTTTTGAGTAAGAATTGTTTGATTCATTAAAAAAAATATAAATGTTATTCTGCAGGGTTTAAATCTGATTTTGGGCTCTTCTATGAATCTGGTACTGTGACTATACTTGTGTACTGTATAATCGATTCAGTTCCTGCTTTCTTTTCTGTACTCATCTTGCATTCATTTACACTGAATCATTACACTGAAGCAGTTTTTATTTTCAGTTCAACAAACATGGAAAGAATTTTTCATGCAGTAGTGCAGAATTTTTATTTTGTACTAATTTATTTATTTGAGAAACAAACTTCATGTTTATTTATAAGTTAGGTTTTTTACATCATTCTTTTTTTGTATTCCTCACAAGAAACCAAATCTTACTGTCACATGTCACATTTCATTCTGTTTCATTTTATCAGAAAACCCTGCATACTCTGGGCGTGTTCGGTTTGCGACCAGCGACCCAATAACAGATTCTGCTCTGATTATAATGGGCACACGTTCTGCAGACGAGGGCAGATACATCTGCAAAGTCGCCACCTTCCCGGCTGGAAACTTTGAGACAGAGATTTTTATCACAGTGTGGAGTGAGTACAGTAATAATGTCTACATGGACAGCAAACTTGTCATACTGAACTCTGTGTGCCTGGTGACTGTTCATATTTTATATATTAGCACATCACTATAAACCACTTTTGATTTTCAGCACACACTCTGGTTGACGCTATATCTGATTTTGGTCAAGAACTGCTAGCTTAGACAGGAAATGGTTGTCTAAAACCTGCCCACAGACTGCTGTGACAGTCACTTAAATTTTGTGTTCCCACATGAAACTTTGCATTCGTTTGCAAACTTTTGTAATGGAAGTATTACGAGATGGGAGGAAAAACTGTATTTTGGTGATTTTGCGAGCAATTATTTTTTTCTTGTGGAAATGCTGCAACATAAAAAATAAATAAAACCTATGTTCTCTCCAATTTTTCCCTCTCAAAAACTAAGAGATTTAAAATCAACAGAATTCATTTAAGTTTTATGTACATGCAGTGGCTTTGCAGTAGTTAGAGAAAGGATTTAGCCCTCACTGATGCAGAATAAGGACGCCTTTTTAAATTTTTTTTCATTACCATTGTCGTTTTATTCAACATTCCATGCATATGCAGAGACAACCCGTTAACCACAAAAGTAGCACTGCTCTGATATATACAGTTATTGTTCTCAGAATAACACAAAAGCATTGTCTGCGTCAATGGGACTGATGATGGACGTATTAACCTGGCTTTGTTCTTTGTTACTGCGACTGTAACATGTATAATAGCGGCTGCTTTCTCCTTCAGAAGTATGATTGTGTATGAAGCAGACTGTTAGAAACAGGAAAGCAAACAGCGAAGTCCATTTCACGCTTTTGAAAATGTCATAAATTAGACACTTATGAAATATCTAATATATACACACACTTTACAAGCCAAACTTTACGCCTTGTTTTTGGTTTTTGATTTGTACTGTCAGTACTTGATTGTAAAGTTTAAATCCTATTTATAATGTTTTTATTTGCCATTTATTATGTTTTTGTTGTTTCATTCCACAGCCAAACCCATTACCTCCCTGCAGCCGTTCGTCCTGGTTGAGGGCCAGTCGTTCCGTCCGGCCGCTATATGCCGTTCGGTGGCTAAGCCAATGGCAGGCCTCTCCTGGGACACGGAGCTCGCGGGTCAGAGTCAAAACCGTAGCTCAGATGGTGAGGTGGCCTCTATCCAGTTTTCTCTCCACCCTCTCCGTAACATGAACGGCCAGAAGCTGGACTGTCTGGTCTGGCATCCATCGCAAAAAGGCCCAGTGAGGATTCCCAATAAGCTTGTAGTACACTGTGAGTCCCAATCTCTTATATTTATTATGAATGTATATCAGAAATGTCTGGGTCATATTTTTTGTGGCGTTCTTTTCTACTTGAATTCTTATTACTGTAAAGGGCTAGTATGCCAAATTCACTTTTACATGTTGTTTGAACATAAATGTGTGTTGGCAGTGTTTGTACACAACCACCCTATGATGATAAAAATCTGCCCACTACTTTTTTTTAATCTGTATAAGTCATAAACAGTGTCTCAGAGCTTACTGATCACAGAATCCATAAAGTGTGACTTTACAAGCCCCGCCCATGATTGTTGACTGACTCGGCAGTATTAGCAAAGGCCCCGCCCTGAGAGAGCCACACACAATCTGCCATGTTTATCTTCACCCTAGAGCATTTAAAAGCAGCATTCAAATATGAAATGTCATATTATTACAGCTATAGAAGTTGTTCCAGAGCAGTGAGTGACTTTCTGTTTTTATTTTATTGTTTGGGTCATATTAAGAGGGTAGACCCAAACAGCAGTATAGGTTCTATATATTACGCTGCTGTCACTTAATACACCGATCTAATACAAACATGCGATTTCTTTCCCAGCTGTTTACCTTCACAAACATAACCGACTCTGTTTTTGCAACTTATGCGTGTTTTTAACATAAACTTGTGTGTGAAAGAGAATTTACTTTAGTACTCACATACATGTGACAGCTCTTTCTGATCATGTGCTTCGGATGTGTGTGTCCAAAAATTTAAACTGAGATGGCTTTAAAACGTGATTTCAGTGCTATATACTTGATAGACAGAGACAGAGATCTGAGATGCCAGCTAGAGTAGCACAGCCTGTTCTGGAAAAGGGGGCGGGGAGCAGCAGCTCGTTTGCATTTAAAGAGACATGCACAAAAACAGCCTGTCTCTGCTTTCACTCAAAATAGGCATTTTCAAAATGATATAATAAATGATCTGTGGGGTATTCTGAGCTGAAACCTCACAGACACATTCCCGGGACACCTGAGATTTATAATAAATTTTGTAAAAAGGGGCATAATAGGTGCCCTATAAAGAAAAAAATGTAACACTAATAAAAGTAATTCTGTTTAAATCAGCATTAATTGAATTAATACATTACAATTAATATAGTCATTTATACGTATAGAAATGTTTTAAAAATGCTGTATTTTTAATATGTCTTTAATGCTTTTTTCTACCGTAAATTTCCTACCGTGCATATATCAAAACCTAATTTTCGATTAGTGCATTGCTAAGAACTTCATTTGGATAATTTAAAGGTGTTTTTTTCAATATTTAGATTTTTTTGGAATCCTCAGATCCTCAGAGTCTTGGCCAAATATTGTTCTATCCTAACAATCAATGGAAAGCTTGTTGATTCAGCTTTTAGATGATGTATAAATCTCAATTTCAAAAAATTGACCTTTATGACTGGTTTTGTGGTCCAGGGTCACAAATACAACCCAGCACTGGGTAAAATATGGACATACCCAGCAAATGGGTTGTTTTGACACAGCAGTTGAGTTACTACCAAAACAACCCAGTTGCTGGGTTTGTCCATATTTTACTCAGCGCTGGCTTGTATTTAACCCAGCATGTTTTAGAGTGTACCAAAAACTAGGGGGAGGAGGAATCATATGTCCTTAATTATTATTTATCACTTATTCAAAATAGAAATTCTTATTTTGTACATACAACCATTTCTGGGTTATTTGGCAACCCAGCACTGGTTAAATAGAACACATGCGGGGCTATTATAGCGGGTTGGGTTAAATGTTTGACCCAAAATGCTGGGTTGTTTTATTTAACTCAACTATTGTTTTAAAATGACTGGTTTGGAAATGGGTTGAATTACAAGAGGCAATAGTAATAATTAAAAGGTGAACATTTATCAAGCAAGAACAGCCCTGGAAAAATATAAGACAAACTAACAAAAATGTAACATTTAAAAGTAACACTGCGAAGCTCAGACTGCCGCCTTGCATTTTACTCAGTGAAGGGGGAGGGGTGTGTAGTTTCAGCTGTCAGTCAGATTGACTCAGCCACTAACCCAACGACAAGGTAACACAAAAACTAACCAAAACTGGAATAAACAACCTGACAGGCTCAACCCTGTGGTTGCGTAGAAAAAAAAGAGAATTTTTTAGAGTGTAGTATTCTAGTTTTAAGTAAATAGAATACAGACATTTCTTAAATTGTTTATCAAAAGTTGTCGCAAATACTTTTTATAGGACAGTGCTATAATTGATCTATAATTCATTTTGGCATTCCCTAAGAATTACTTTGTCACACTACTTGCCAGGTTATACACGCAAGCTGCCAAAGTAAATTCTCTTCAAAATAATTTTAATGTCGTCATTATTGCGTTATGATTGATATACTATTGCGCCACAAGTTTTAATAGCACAACATCAAGTTTTATACGTCACTGCCTGGATGTGACTCAGAATGTTTGTGCATTTCAAATCTAAAATGTGTGAAATCGTGTAAACTATTGTGATATTTATAATGTAAACCTAAAACGCCTTTCCTGTTTGCTCAGCTTGTGAAATTTAATTATGATGAAACTGTTGTTCCACCTCTTAATGTCTACATACTGTATGTAACTTCCCTCGTATGTGTTATGACATGTGGACATCTGTTTATTGTCTTAATCGATACTATGACTACATTGTTTTTCTCTGATTCATCTCTGCTTGATTAACAGTCATAATAAAGGCTTTGCTTTGGTTGAGTGGAGGAAAATTTAAAGCAATTCTCTCAGAATGAAAATTCAGTCATCATTTAGTCACCTTCATGTGTTAAGACCCATTTGACGATCCTACTTCTGTGGAACTGAGATGGAAAAATTCTCAGGAATATCCTGGTTGTTGTTTGTGGTTGTAAACAAGATTCAAAAGCATCATAGTTAAAGGTCTGAACAGCCTGAAGTTTAAATTCTGAACGTCAGCCTTTGCTCAAGATGATGAAAGAGTTAATGTCTGAGAATGTGCTTTTGAGTCTGAACTTTTCAATGAATCCATTCATTCGGTTCACAAAATCAATCTTAATGATTCATTCACAAATCAAACAGATCTGGTTCTGTTTGCAACTCACTGACTCAATAATCTAGTGCAGCAGTTAGTATTTTACTAGAATGGAAGATTATCTGTTAAATTTGTCTGTTCCTCATTTAAAATGTTTGACTTGCATATAATATGCACCGTTTTATGATATTTCATGGTGCTTTTACATCATTTTTAAAGCTTGAAAGCTCCAGTCCTATATGACTATATGTGTCTATATGACTGCACTGAAAAAAAACAACCAGTGCTATTTCAACATATCTCCTCCAAAGTCATATGGGTTATTTTAATTGCACAAAAATTCAAACATATGCATGTCTCATAATCCCAATATTAAAGTTTGTACTGTGTCAACAGCAGAAAGGATCAGGTGAACCTCTTGGTCAAATGGGAAGTTTGTCACAAGTTCAAAACAATAGGCTTAAAAGTCATTTAGACACTCTTAATTGTGAGATATTTTAATTGTGTGTTCATGTGTACATACAGACCCTCCGAATGCAGTGATATCTGGCTACGAGAACAGCTGGCATGCTGATATGCAAGGAGCCGCGCTGCAGTGCAGCGGACATGGAAATCCAGAACCTCAGCAACTCAACTGGACGAGGTAAAACTGTCCGTCTCCCTGCATCTCTGAATCTGTTTGTTTGTTCATCTTTCCATAAGCCAGTCTTGTCAGTTGAATTCTGTTTCGGTTGGCTTCTCTATCAGCATGCCAGAGTAATCTCTAGGTGTGGACGGGGAAGGTTGTGGC
Organism: Labeo calbasu; assembly: GCA_019740295.1. Lineage (NCBI taxonomy): Eukaryota > Metazoa > Chordata > Actinopteri > Cypriniformes > Cyprinidae > Labeo > Labeo calbasu. The sequence goes on from JAHKKF010538034.1 coordinate 19,663, forward strand.
CTAAATTCATGAAAAAATGTTTAATCTTCTCTATCAGATAGATAGAATCTTAAGAAGTAATACTGACACTGAGAGGTCATTGATATGCACGACAGTTGTTTTTGCATTCATGAACAATAATTAGTCAGAGTCACACACCTATTTCTTGGCATTTTTCAGCGCGAGTGACTAAGGGGGTGTAGACATGGACATTTAGATGATCACGCAATTCCTGAGACAAACATTCTCTGGTTTTCTCCTCCTCTCCGCCTCGAGTGGGGAAACCTGTTCTCTGGCTGCTCGGTGTGAATGCAAAGTAAATGAAGTAACTGTGGCCTGGTGTCGTGTTGCAACTTGCGCGGCAAACAGACAAGAGTGCATTTTCACACGGAGGGAGAGAGCGGGGGATGAGAAAAGCCTGGTGAGGGGGAGATGAGTGGCTTTATGACAGCGGTGTCGGGAGAATTTGCTTGCGTGCTTATGTTATCGGATTAGTCTTTCCACTGTCCTCATGCAAATTGCGCCGTGCCGTATGAAAAACATGTAACATATAGTTCCTGGAATAAGTTGTAGACAAAGTTCTTATTGTCTACAGGAACGCTGAGTGGGTCTATTTGTGATTTTAGCAAAAGAAATAAGCTTATCAGCTTTTAAAAAAGGGGGGAATGTTTCCTGTTTAAAATTGTTTCCACTTGGCAGAAGCTAACTTCAAATCTGGCAGGTGTTTGCTTGACAGCCCTCATTCTTAAGTACTATGCAAGGTAAACAAAACAAAACAACTACCTAGACTACATTAAAGGGCTAGTTTAACCAAAAATGAAAATTCTGTCATTCATTACTCACCCTTGTGTCATTCCAAACCTGTAAGACCTTCCTTCGTTCATCATCTGAAGACAAATTAAGATATTTTTGATGAAATCTGAGAGCTTTCTGACCCTGCATAGACAGCAATGCAACTACCATGTTCAAGGCCCTGAAAGGTAGTAAGGACATATTTAAAATAGTCCATGTGACATCAGTGGTATAACTGTAATGTTATGAAACGACAAGAATACTTTTAGTGCACAAAGAACGCAAAAACAAACTTTACTCAGAAATTTCTTTTCTTCCGTGTCAGTCTTCGTTGCGTTCACGCTGCAAAAAATGATTTTCTTCCTTAGTATTTTTGTCTTCTAGTATAAATATCTAAAAATTCCTGAATCAGGATGCATTTACTGGACAAGTAAAATGACTCATGTTATGTCTTGTTTTTTAAAAAAAATGACCCAATTTGTGTTAGCTTTTGCTTAAAACAAGCAAAAATTGTGTTTAGCCTTTAAGTTATTTTTCTTACCCCACTGGCAGATATTTTTGCCAAAATTCGAATACTTCAGAAAACAAGACATAATATCTTAATTCTTAATAGCTTAAGAATTCTTAGATATTTATACTAGAAAACAAGACAAAAATACTAATAAATGCAGTGCACAAGAGTATAACGGCGTATGCATGTGATGCTGCTGACGCAGGAGCCCGGATCTGCTGCACCTTGTTTACAAGCAGAGAAAGACACACGCTGTACATAAAACAGTCTTTGTAAGCATGTCTGAAGATTTTAACAGAGAGGAGTTGAACCAGAATATATGTCAGAACGGCAGCTCTTGCGCATGCATCGTGGTACTCTTGTGAACATGCGGTGAAGACTGACACAGAAGAGAAGGAATTGCGCACGAAACGTATTCTCATAGTTTAAAAAAATTTAAGTTGAACTGCTGTCACATGGACTATTTTAACAATGTTCTTACTACCTTTCTGGGCCTTGAACGTGTCAGTTGTGTTGCTGTCTATGCAGGGTCAGAAAGCTCTTGGATTTCACCAAAAATATCTTAATTTGTGTTTTGAAGATGAACAAAGAAAGGTCTTACAGGTTTGGAATGACATGAGGGTGAGTACTTAATGACAGAATTTTCTTTTTTGGGTGAACTATCCCTTTAAATTATCCTGATGCAGAAGCAATTGAGATCTACTGCTTAAGGCACTGTATGAAATTACTTTTAATTAGCTTATTTTATTGGTCAAAAGTTACAGTGAAATCATTTATAATGTTACATAATAATAAATAATGTTTCAAATAAATTCTATTCTTTTAAAATTTCTATTCATCAAAGTACCCGGGAAAAATAATAAGGGAGAAGTTCACTTCCAGAACAAAAATTTACAGATAATTTACTCACCACCTTGTCATCCATGATGTTCATATCTTTCTTTCTTCAGTCGTAAAGAAATTATGTTTTTTGAGGAAAACATTTCAGGATTTCTCTCCATATAGTAGACTTCTTTAGTGTCCCTGAGTTTGAACTTTCAAAATACAGTTTAAATGCAGCTCCAAAGAACTCTAAACGATCCCAGGTGAGGAAGAAGGGCCTTATCTAGCGAAACAATCGGTTGTTTTCTAAAAAAAAAATTACAATTTACATATTTTTTTTTTAAAACCTCAAATGCTTATCTTGTCTAGGTCTACGTGAACTGTTTTTTTTTTCAGGTCAGTACAGTTAAGGTATGTTGAAAAACTCCCGTCTCATTTTACTCCTCCAACTTCAAAATCATCCTACATTGCTGTTTTACCTTCTTTTGTAAAGGGCATTTGACCTTCTTTGCATCTTAACTTTGTAAACACTGGTTCAGTACTTCTACTGCCATTTAGGAGGAGAAAATTAGATGGGAGTTTTTCGACATACCCTAATTGTCATGAACTGGAATACAAAGAGTTCACACAGAGCTAGACAAGACGAGCATTTGAGGTTAAAAAGTATACAAACAGTATTTTTTGATGAATGATTGTTTCGCTACATAAGACCTTTCTTCCTTGGCTGGGATCATTTAGAGCCCTCTGAGCTGCATTTAAACTACATTTTGGATGTTCAAACTCGCAGGCACCATTGAAGTCCATGTTATGGAGAGAAATCTTGAAATGTTTTCCTCAAAAAACATAATTTCTTTACGACTGAAGACATGATCATCTTGGATGACAAGGGGGTGAGACAATTTTTGTTCTGGAAGTGAACTACTCCTTAAAGTAAATATTCAGTAAATAATTAAGCATAAATCATTTGTTATGTGCTGAATCTTAAGGTAATGATTGTGTGTCTGTTTTTTAATTGTGGGATTGAATCATATTTTTTTGTTCACACAGAAAAGGTGAAGCTCTACCTGAGGGTGTGACTCTGGACGGTGGCACGCTGCGCTTTTCCAGGCCCCTCAGCTTGACAGATCAAGGAGTTTATGTCTGCACCACCACCAATACGGTGGGATCTGGAAAAGCTGAGATTGTTGTAAATATGTCAGGTGTGTATCCCACTGAAAACCCTTCACCCATGTTAAAGTGCAGTGCACAGTGCTGTCATCTAGTGAAAATAATCTGCAATTGCATGTCTCATAATCAAATTTAAAGAATAGCTTATCCAAAATTGAAGATTCTGTCATAATGTACTCACCCTCATGTCGTTCCAAACCTGTGTTTGGATGTTAGGCAGGATGTACACGCTGTTCTTTTCCAAAAGGTCATTCTCTTAAAGAACAAAACACAAAAGCACCATAAAGAAGTCTGTATGACTCTTAAACTTTCATGTTTTGTTGCATGTTTCTTTCAGAGTCGCCTGTGGGTCAGGCATCAGTGAACTACATGATGATGATTATTCTTGCTGGTGCTGCTGCAGTGATTGTTCTTACTCTTATAATAGTGATAATTACAGTAAACCGCTACTATAAACGCAAAAATCAACAACTGGCTATAGAGCTGGATGCAAAAAAGTAAGATTTTTCTTGATTTCTGAACATTGAATCATTTACACAAATGGGCTGATTGTGAGAATTCCTGTACTGCATACCTGTACTTCAGTCTGTCTCTGTTTCACTCTCTTTTTTATAAGGGAGGAAATCAGCACTCTATCAAGACAAGCCTCATTTAGGAGAGTCAACTCAGGAAGCACAGACAACAGATACTCGGTAAATAATACATAATTCAATTTGGGGTTTGTAAAATTTTAAAATGTGTTTAAACGAAGTCTCTTATGTTCACCAATGCAGCATATATTTGATGAAAAATACAGTAAAATAATAATAATGTGAATATAGTTAGAGTTTAAATATGTAATTTATTATTAAATGTATTATGTGATTGCAAAGCTGAATTTTCAGCATCATTACTCCAGTCTTCAATGTCACATGATCCTTCGGAAATCATTTTAATATGCTGATGCCACAAACACATTATATGAAATGCTTTATTTGAACTGCTTGTTATTTTGCTTTGCTTGCCTCCTGATTTGGCATTATCTCATGTATTGACATGCATACATTTTCTGCATATGGCTTAAGTATCAAATTACTCATTTTACTGTCTCTGTCTTCTTTTTTAAGGACGACAATAATCCTTTAAGAGTCGAAGGGACGATACGCACAAGTCTCTCCTCACTGGTTAGTTTTTTCTTCATGTACATTTGTACATTTGTACATTTACTAGGCTTTATACTTAGTTATTTGATATAATGCACAAAATTATATGATTATACGACGTCTCTGGCACACACATTAAAAACCCAAAATGCTTACTTTTACAGGACCGTCCTCGCTCCAGGGATAGTCGGTCCACGCTGGGAGGGGTGGACTCACTCGGTCGCCCTGCAATTTATAACACGTCCAGAAGAGGTCGAGACAAACTCATGGACAGAACTGAAAGAGAAGCCACTCGGTTGATGATGGAGTCTTACGAGCAGGACAGTAACGTGTCACAGGTATGAGATAAGTTTCCTGATATATATTTTAATGTGTATTGCCACTTTCCACAAATAGAGCTTAAAGGGACAGTTCACCTGAAAATGACAATTGTGTCATGTCATTCCAAACCTGTAAGACCATCGTTCATCTTCGGAACATACATTAATATATTTTTGATACAATCCAAGAGCTTTCTGACCGTGCATAGACAGCAACGTAACTGACACGTTCAAGGCCCAGAAAGGTAGGAAGGACATAGTTAAAATACTCCATGTGACATTATTTTTATGAAGCTGCGAGAATACTTTTTTATGGGAGTACCACTGTTTTTAACTGTTGTTGTGAATTTGCGTCAAAGACTGACATGGAAGAGAAGAAATTGTTAAATAAAGTCATTATTTTTGTTTACTTCGCGCACAAAAAGTGTTCTCATAGCTTCATAAAATTATGGTTGAACCACTGATGTCACATGGACTACTTTAACAATGTCCTTACTACCTTTCTGGGCCTTAAACGTGGTAGTTGCTTTGCTGTCTGTGCAGGGTCAGAAAACTGATTTCATCAAAAATATCTTAATTTTTTGTTTCGAAGGTGAACCAAGGTCTTACATGTTTGGAACGTCATGAGAGTGAGTAATTAATGACAGAATTTTCATTTTTGGATGAACTGTCCCTTTAGATTTGTTGAAAGTGTACACAAATTAGTTTTGTGTTCTTTTTTAAGAAATGGTCAGTGAAGGTGCTTAACCTTCCTAAAGAAAATTGTTTATTTAGCTCAAGAGGTCAAAATGATCTTAAATTAAATTATAACATGACAGTAAAAGACATTTATAATGTTAGAAATGACTTAAGTTTCTGATCTTTTAGCATTTCTATTGTTTAAAGAAGTATCATGGTTTCCACAAAAATATTATGCAGCACATAGGTTTTCAACATTGATAATAATCAGAAATGTTTCTTGAGCAGCAAATCAGCATATTAGGATGATTTCTGAAGGATCATGTGACAATGAAGACTGGAATAATGATGCTTTGACACCACAGAAATTACATTTTAAAATATATTAAAATATAATCAAAATACAAAATACATCTTTTTAATTGTATTATTTCAGAATAAATATGTTTTAATAAATTTCTAATAGATTTTCTAATAAATATTTTCTTAAAATATTTTTTAACGTTATAAATGTCTTTACTGTCACTTTTGACAAAAAAAAATTGTTTTCAAAAAACAAAAATGTATTGTCAACAGACTTCTTTTAAATCCTTTAAAAAAGTAGGATTAACAAAATTAATCATTTCTTCTTACAATAACTTACCAATGTACCAATGTTAAATTTTGAGTTTGACAAAAATAGTCAACAATGCAAATGTGGAAAAAATGAAATGAGAAAATAAAATGAAATGGAGTTACTGTTACTACAGTAAAACTGTGGTACTTTGGTATTATAATGTTACTCTTTTTGTTCATGTTGGATAAAAGCATCTGCTAAATGCATACATGTAAATGTAATACCTTATTTTTAAAACTAATTTGTTAATTTTACGTTAAAATATTATTTAATCTAAATTGTCTTTTAGGTACCTTTATTTCTTAAAAAAAAATTCCATGCAAATACTAAAATTCCATGCAAATACTAAAACACTTTTTATTGTTTATGATCTAATGTAGCACTTAAAACTTTAGTCATTCTGAACCGGTTGGTAATGCTAACATAGTTAACATATGCCTCATCAAATAAATGCATTTAAAAATGCATATAATGACCATTTACAATTTTGCTGTACAGGAAACCCAACTTCTCCCTCCCCTTCACCCCTCTTCTTATTCAATGGAACAGGCTGTTGAAATTATCCGGTCTCGGAACGGCAGCGCCATTATGCCAGCAGAGGGGAGGCCGCAGTCAGGAGGAAGCAGCAGAGGGGGCAGCAGAGGGCATAATTCGCCCTTGGTAGCCACGTACCCGACTCTTACAGATGAGGAGGAAGAAGATTCTGTTAGCCCTACGGATTCAGGAGTCCACAGAGGTTTAATGGAGCCTGACGGTTTTGAAAACGCCGGCAGCGAGACGGCGAGTTCTCAGATATCTGAGGCGCTATCCAGTCATTTCGAGCGCACTAACGGCACGCTGCGGCCCAAGTCGAAACCCAACAACATCCTGCTCCCGGCCAACACAACACTTTTCCTCACGCCACACAGCCCGACCATCCACAAAGCTCAGATCGTTTAGTGTGTTTGTTTGGAAACGTCTTTAAGCCATATATGCACAGTTGATTTTACAACAGATGGATGTGTTTCTCTGTAATCTCACTCGCCACACATAAATGGATCTTTTGTTTGAGCTTTTATATGAATACTTTCTCAAGGTGGCAAAAACATGGACCGAATAGCCACCATCTAAACTCAAACCTGCAAAACAATACCAGCATTACTCAAACAGTCCCTCAAGTAATTGCATAATCCACTGTGTATTCTGGAACTGGGACGCTTGAGTATTATGGGTCACAACATGTGTTTCATATACAGATTAACTGGAAACCGCGAGTTGAGCTCCTCTGTGTGACCAGAAAATGGATTTAAGATTTTTTTTTTTTTTACCTAAGGCTTCACTTGAATTACTGTTGAGGGAGAAAATACTACATGAACTGTATTTCCGGTCAGTTAATCCTTCACTGTGACTTTTTGACCTTGATGTCTTGATGTACTCCAGATATGTACAAATGGTGTTTTGACATAATTTTTGAATATATTGTGCATTTTGACTGCATGAATAGTATTATGAAGTATTGCATTACCATGTTTTGAAAATAGCTCCTGCGTGTTCACAGAATGTCAATGTCACTGTAGGAGTGACATTGTCATTGTTTACAGCATTTATACTTCATTATGTACTAGCGCTTTAGATGTATTTAGTTTTAATAAGCGGCTAGTGTTACCGCAAGCTCCTGCGATACTTCTGTGACCTTTCTGTCTAACCAAATATAAAGCCATGGGTCCTGATGGTAACTTTGGTGTATTCAGTTCACTGCAGTGTATGGGGGTTATTAAATCAGCCCTAACTGCTGCATGTATCCATGTGAGATTAATTTCAGAGAAAACAATTTTGAATCAGGACATTTTGCTAGGTGCTTTTCAGCCTAAATCTGAACAGCACAATCTGAGGTGTGATAAGAAAAAAATATGCCATGTTAATCATAATTATCACCAAATTGCTGCAGTAAAACTGTGTATTTTGGTATTAGCCTCCACGGTTTAAAAAGAAAGAGAGAAAGAATGAATGAATAGAAAATAATATAACCTATTGTTTTCCATTTCCAATGCTAACAATGCCTTACAAAAATTAACCTTGGTTTTACTACACAGTAAAACCAAAATACCATGATTACTACAAATTAACAATGGTCTTGCTACATTAACCATAGTTTAACCATGATATTTGTAGTAAAACTATGGTTATACAGATGGTAATCACTGTGCCAAACAAACCATGGTTACTACACTTTTACTATAATTAGACCATGGTTCATTTTCGTAAGGGATAAGATCTCTAACACTTGTATCAACAATGGTATCTTAATGTAAGCTAGTACTCTAGTACATTTGTTACCATGGACCACAAAACCAGTCTTAAGCAGCACTGGTATATTTGTAGCAGTAGCCAAAAATACATTGTATGGGTCAAAATTATCGATTTTTCTTTTATGCCAAAAATCATTAGGATATTAAGTAAAGATCATGTTCCATGAAATTATATATCAAAACGTAATTTTTGATTAGTAATATGTATTTCTAAGAACTTCGTTTGGACAACTTTAAAGGCGATTTTTTTAATATTTAGATTTTTTTTTGCTCCCTCAGATTACAGCTTTTTAAATAGTTGTATCTCGGCTAAATATTGTCGTATACTAACAAGCCATACATCAATGGAAAGCTTATTATGCTTATTGTGTATAAATTTCAATTCACCCTTATGACTGGTTTTGTGGTCCAGGGTCACATTTGTGTAAACTGTCCCCCACAGCGCTTGGCTATTAGTGCAGGAAACATAATTTATTAATCATTTTAGGAACGTTTGTTTTGACTTTTATTTTGAATTTAAACCTGCCTTTCAGGTCTTTTTAGTCCACTGTTGTTCTGCATAGAATTGCGTTGCAATGAAAGTACTCAGATTTACTCTAAATGCCTCTAAATGTCGACGAAAATGATAGAAACTGTTGACACCTTGGAAATGGCAATTATTTTTGTATTCAAATATTTTTGCTAGCAGGTTTTCTTACAAAAAGGAACAAAAAATAAATAGTGTTTTAAATTAATATCTTTTTGCAAGTGGAAAACATGCAGTAGACATAGTCTTTGATTAACTCCAGGCTAGTAAAAAGTTTATTGTTTTTAATAATAAATAATAAACAAAGCGCTCAGAATGGGACTTTTATTTCGTCAAAAGGCGTATCGCCGTCCATTTTGTTGACTGCTCACCATGGCGAGCTTCACACATCGCTGCTTTTAATTCTAGGCACATTCGCTGAGGAATTTACCACCCATCATCTTTTCTCCTTCAGCGGTATCGACGCTCTTCCTCATTTATATTAACTTCCTTAACTGTACAGTTTTGTTCAAAAGCTTTGTATATTGTGTAAATATACAACTGTGCATTCGTTTTCCCTAATAATATGGATTAATTTGTCGATGTCTGCTGAAATTCCCTGGACATAATTGTTCCACCTGACCATGCAGAATATCCCGGCGATAACAACACACTGCAAGGATTAGTGTAGTTTATATAGACCACTGCATTTTTTGTTAGATTATATTTTTATACAGGAATCGCTTTATTAATTTTGGAAGGTTTTTTCCAAGAAAAGGGAAGCAAAGAAAGAAGGAGGAAATCCTCAAACAGAGGTACAGTGTACTGAATGAGTGTTAACCAGCTCATGTGTCATTCATTGCATTTTTGCGGTTACATTTACAGAATGTGTTTTGTCGTCGGCATTTACACCCTTACGACCCTTGATTTAATTTAACATAATGTTATATTAAATGTATACTAATATATATATATATATATATATATATATATATATATATATATGAGGATAAATATTTTTTTAATCTAAATNATATATATATATATATATATATATATATATATATATATATATATGAGGATAAATATTTTTTTAATCTAAATTAAAACACGTAAATGTAATCTCTGTATTCATATTGGTAACATGCATTTAAAAATAAATGTTTATACAGTTTCTACAATTATTTATATTTTAATTATTTGAATGAAAGTGTGTCCACTTTAATATCAAATGGATGCTTGCATATTAATATCAGAAAGATTTTTTTCCTCCAAATAAATAATATTTTACAACAATAGCTTATTTATTTAAATAAGTATTATGTAAAATTACTCATACCACATTAAACAGTTTAAATCATCTTACAAATGTGGTTTTATTTTAGTATGAATGACCTTTTTCGATGTATTTTTTAATAACTTAATTGATCCAGAGGAAAGTAGTGTAAAGTCACTGACCCATATAAAGGAATGAAAAAAATTAAAATTGCAGAATGTGCAGTGGGTGCAAATGTCCCATGAAATCTCACTCCTGGAAAGCACCTTCAGACCACAGTTCACATGTCACAGCTTTAGGATTAACAAAGTTGTAAGCTATTTATAGTGGGATGTTTACGGTTAATTTTTTACTCTTTTGGCATGGCTGTATTGATTCTAGTTTTATCACATTAAAGACAAACAGTGTTTGGGGAGTATTGATTTGTCCAAATATGTGTTCAATAGATCTCATTAGAATGTAAATGTGTAATGGAAGGTAACCGAACATCAGACCTTAAATGTTTCTGACTTGAGCTGTGTCATGTTCATCCCTGCACAGTCACAGACACGTGAGAGCTGCAGCCTTCTAGAGTTTCATTGGACATGAGGGGCTCTCACTTTTACCTCAGTACTTACGCCTGTCTGACCTAATAGCCTAGTGGTCAGTAGATCATATCACATTTTATGTGATAGACCACATTATTGGCAGCAATTTTGAGATTGTGGCCCAAAATAAAAGAGGGGTTACACTACAAGTCAAAGGATTTTGAACAGTAAGATTTTTAATGTTTTTTTTTTTTTTTTTTTTTAAAGAAGTGTCTCCTGCTCACCAAGCCTGCATTTTTTGATCCAAAAAAATTTTGAAATATTTTTACTATTTTAAATAAATGCTTTCTATTTGAATATATTTTAAAATGTAATTCATTTCTGTAATTTCAAAGCTGACTTTTTAGCATCATTACTATAGTCGCCTTTAGAAATCATTCTAATATTCTGATTTGCTGCTCAAACATATTAATTATTATTATTTTGTTGAAAACAGCTGAGTAAAATTTTTCTCAGGTTTCTTTGATGAATAGAAAGTTCAGAAGAACAGCATTTATCTAAAATAGAAATCTTCTGTAACATAAATGCCTTAATCATTACTTTTGAACAATTTATTTTGTGTTAATTTGTATTAATTTCTATAATTTCTTTACATTTTAAAATATATTTCAAATAGAAAGCAGTTATTTTAAATAGTAAAAATATTTCACAATATTACTGCTTCTTTAAAAACATTAAAAAGCTTTGACTGGTAGTGTTTATAATTACTTGGAATAATAATAATTTTTTCATGTTTTTGAAGTCTCTTATGCTCACCACTTTTTTTGTGGAAACCATGATACATCTTTTGATTATTTGATTATTTAAGTAAACAAAAGAGCATTTATTTAAAATAGAAATATTTGTAACATAAATTATATATATATATATATATATATATATTATTATTATTATTATTATTATTTATTTTGTTAATATCGTGGTATATATAAATAATTTAAGGAATTTAGAAAGTTTGAAAATTTCCCATCGACATATTGATGTCATTGCAATATTTGCATACTGAATTATGATTGGTTGTCTTTCTTGCATGTATTTGCATTCTTAATTGCAGTTGGGTGTTTACTCTTTTACTTTACAAATAATTATGTCAGTTTAAACTTAAAGTCTGTTATTTTGAGATTTGTTAACACAATTTATTTTCTTTATGTTATACTCGTATAATAATATGCCATGATTCATTTATTCAGCAATGATATCATCTAACTCTATATGCCACTGTTGTGTCAACAGTCATGTCCTTCAGGAGGGGTGTTGTCAGGCAGAGTAAGTTCAGGCATGTGTTCGCCCAAGCTTGGAAGGCTGAGCATTGCCTTGATGATGTCAGAGTATCACGCGTGACATGGGACGGTCCGCTGTGCGCTGCCAATCCGAAGTTCATTGCTGTTGTCATTGAGGCCGGAGGAGGCGGAGCCTTTCTTGTGTTGCCGCTCGCCAAGGTTGGCATGCGTTTCCTCAGTAATGAGCAATAACAATGCCTTGAATATGCCCTAGGGATTTACAGTTGGTATTTTAGATATTTACATTAGTTTGCATAATCAAATTGGTTCTGCTCACATAGTATCTGTGTCTCTTACCACTAGAGCGGTCGAGTGGACCAGAACACCCCGACCGTGTGCGGTCACGCCGCTCCGGTGCTGGATGTGCAGTGGTGCCCACATGATGACAATGTTATTGCCAGTGCCTCAGAGGACTGCACTGTCAAGGTTTGTTTCATTCCCTTCAACAAAACCCACACCTCATGTACTGTCTTATGAAGATTTGTTGTGTGAAAATAGCATCTCTGGGGCGTCACATGACGCATATTGTTAGTTTTGTTGAATTTGAGTGTTTTAGCAGTTGGGTAGGTCACATGGGTAGGTCACAGTCACATGATCCTTCAGAAATCATTCTAATCATTCTTTTTTCAGTTTCTTTGATGAATAGAAAGTTCAAAAGAACTGCATTTATCTTAAAAAAAAACTCCAAGCTTTTGAATGGTATAGTGTATAATGTTACAAAAGCTTTTTATTTTAGAGAAATGTTGATTTTTTTCGATTTTTTTTTTTTTTTCATCAGAGAATCCTGAAAAAAAATGTACTTAACTGTTTTTAAATATTAATAAAGGAATAATGTATTACAACGCACATTATGAATAATTATAATGCATTATACCCTTTAATAACCCTTTATAATTCCTTATACATAAATGCTTTAAGTGTTACTGGTCATTTTAATGCATCCTTGGTGAATAAAAGTATTAATTAGTTAATTCATTTCTAGAGTTTTTTAAAATCTTGACCCAGATTTTTAAATTGTAGTGTAGTTTCCACAAAAATATGAAGCAGGCCAACTGTTTTCGACATTGATGATAATAAGAAATGTTTTCTGAGCAGCAATCAGCATAACAAAATGATTTCTGAAGGATCACGTGACACTAAAGATGAACTATTTTTGCATAACAGATTTGGCAGATTCCTGACGGAGGTCTTACATCCCCCATGTCTGAAGCTGTTGTGACTCTCGAGGGTCACAGTAAAAGAGTAGGCATACTGGCCTGGCACCCTTCTGCTCTCAATATCCTGTTGACTGCAGGTAAGCTCTTCCTTTGTGTATATATACTTTGCCGGCTCACGGTGCTTGGATTAAGTCTGTTCTGGCACACTCTATTTTTGGCGTGTGTTCTAATTCTAGTGTCTTAAATCATTTACCAAGCCCTAATTTTGGAAGTTGGACTTGCTTCGTGCCCCTTCAAAGTAATGAAAGGACAATAGAGCTGTCAAACGATTAAAAATAAATCTGCTACACATCTACATGTAAAGAAGTAACATAAATCTCTTGTCTAAAACTGAACTGCTCGATGCACGTATTGATTTAAAGGCTTCTGCACGACGAGCCAAAGAAAGGTGGCTTTGGATTTGCATTGGCATGGAAATATCTGAGATGCAAATCTTAGTTCTTGAACTAGTAAGATGCTAAACCCTCCGGCTGTCTTTCACCTTGTTTGCCCGTGTTCTAGGATGTGATAATGTCCTGTGTGTATGGGATGTGGGCACCGGGGAGCTGGTGTATCAGCTGAGTGACGCCCATCCAGATCTGATATACAGCGTGAGCTGGAACCGTGAGGGCAGCGTCCTGTGCACCACGTGTAAAGACAAAGCCTTACGAGTCATTGATCCCAGGCGTGGAACAGTCCTTAAGGTCAGCCTGTTCACTTCTGTGTCATAAAGTTGTGAGGAAATGCACACACGGATACATTTACAAATTTCGGGTTGGATTTTTAAAATGGTTTGGAAAGAAGTCTCTTATGCTCATCAAGGCTATATTTATTTGATTTATGTACAAAAGCAGTAAAATTGCGAAATATTATTTCTATTTAAAATAACTGTTTTCTATTATAATATAATTTAAAATGTAATTTATTCCTGTGACGGCAAAGCTGAATTTTCAGCATTATTACTCCAGTCTTCAGTGTCACATGATCCTTCAGAAATCATTCTTATATGATGATTTGCAGCTCAAGAAACATATTATAATTATTATATAAACATATTCTTACCAGTGTTAATAACAGCTGTGCTGCCTAATTTTTTTGTGGAAACCACGATTTTTTTAATTCTTTGATAAATAGAAAATTCAAAAGAACAGCATTTATTTGAAATTTACTGACATTTTTTGAAACGGTGATACATTTTTTTAGGATTCTTTGATGAATATAAAGTGCAAAGGAATAGCATTTACAGGGCTCT